>JAOBAT010048344.1:0-29906 GCA_026413305.1 Hydrozoanthus tunicans | reverse complement strand
TGCTTAATATTGTAAATAGTCGTGCAATTCAGCCTTAGAAGGCTGCAATATGACTTATGAATAAAACTATCTATCTATCTATCTATCTATCTATCTATCCCATCGATATGAAAAAAGTCAACTAAATTTGTTGTTACTAACAAGTTTGTTTTCAATTAAATTAATTTTAAATCATTCGGAAACAAAATCCCAGGCAAAAAAGACTTCCTTTCAAGGAAAAATTGCTTCTTGCTTTACTCTTGTGTAAGCTCACGTTCTTTTTCACCATGTGATGGAACCTCTAGGTATGCATCTCAACTCCCCTCACACGGTGTTCATTGCAATAGAAAGGAGGAAATCTCTGGTGTCAGGGCAATTTCAAAAACAACATGAGCCTAACGGTTACAAAGTCTTAACACAAATTCACTTACAAGACCCACTATCGCCACAAAATTTTCTTTTTCCCATTTTATAAATTTGACACAAGTATAAAATATGTCAGTAGAAAATAAGAGATGACAAACCCACCACAAATAACGCTTCTTCAATTGCTTCCAACGCCTGCTTGTTGAGGCCTTCTGAGAAATAGTCGGTTCTTATCTTCGCCCAGTCCGCCCGCGGGAGACTCGTCAGAGACGCTACGCAACCTTCGGCCTGATCTTTGGTAACTGCAAACAAACGGTTTTCAATAAAATGGTTTAAAACGGTTAAAAGTTCTGGTCAAACGTAAAACGTTGTAAAAGACTTGCGTGATTCTCTTGAGCAATAAGTTTTAAATGATACATTCAACGACTTGATAAACCAACCAAAAAATAAAAATTAAAAAAGTTAACCGCTTGAAGCGTAAGGATGCTGCGAATTATTTGTTTAAGTTCTGTTTGTGTAACTGTGGGCAATAGAACAAAGTTTTTCGTGCGAGTGTGTGCAGGCCTAGCGCCCGTCCGCGACCGAGTGCAAGTGTGTACAAACGCGAAGCGACTGTGTGACAGTGTTTTCAAACGTGAAAAGGACCGTGTGCGAGGGAGTGCAAACGTGAGCGCGACCGTGTGCGAAAAATACAAACTTGAGAACGACCGTGTGGAAACGTGAGCGCAACTATGTGACAAACGCGAGCGCAACCCTGTGAGTATCTGCAAACGTGAGCGCGACCATGTGTGAACGTGAATGCCTTAGTGTGCAAGAGTATACAAACGCGAAAAGTGAAGTTTGTTGCTTACCGTCTGAGTGCTTTGCATCAGCTTTGATCCACTCAAACTGATTTTCCAGATCAAGCGACGAAATGTATTTGCCATGACGGTCCTTCACCGGTACATGGTAATAATTACCACTACAAATCACCACAAAATGTTCCTGGTCCGCGCGTTCGTAATGAACTATTTCATCAACATCTTCTCTCGGAATTCTACATTTTAGAAAGAGAAAAATAAAGCTTAATTATTTCTGTGAGATTGAGCTGACCCAGTTGCATACCTTAAAATCATTACGAAATAGTTTGTACTGCAAGAGGATACGAATTATTGAACTAAGCTGTAAACATACTTCACAAAAATCAAGCAAGGAGAAATATGAAGAACTTTAAAGGTTTGGATCCTATGACTTTGTAAGATAATGCGAAGATTTAAGTCAGAGGTAGATCAAAGCCTGCGATGGAGATAGCGGACGCGTTATATTATATTAAAACATCCCCGGATGTTTAGACTGGCTGCAACACAGGATAGATACACCATTGTTAACTCTAAAGTTAAACCAAACCAGATTGTACAACTTTACATGGGTTCTACATTGCTTTGAATTTTATGTGCGCAGCATCTGTAATGTCATTAAGCAATTATCAATATTTGATTCACGGGCGCTAGGATAACATCAGTATATAGTTAATGATTGATAGTGTAGCAGCTAGTATTATAAAGACTAGTGACCGTTATTTTTACCGAATTACGTCCGAATTTCCTTTACTATTCTTGACAAATGCTATAGCTAAGTAGCAACCGTTTTTTCACCGAATTGGCATTAAATACTAGTTACTAACCGTTAGATGCGGTTGGCGAAGCCACGAACGAATTTTAATACTTTGAGACCTACCGCTACCGAAGCATTTTAAAAATTTTTTTTTAGTTCTTTAAGCGAGATCCGAATTCAAATTACGTAATACGAATGAAATATAAAACCGCGGGCTAAGCGAAAATCATATGACGGCTTGTTGAGTAGCGTCCGTTGAGAATTTTCAAGAAACAACTGAGGTAAAATCTATTTGTGGGTCATGGATCTCGTTTGATGGCGTTACTTCTGATCACGTCGCCATGACGCAGCGTACAGTTGGGAATGATTAGTTGAAAGAACAGACAATTCTGCAGAAAATCATGCATGTAAGTACATATTCAGATCTTTAAAATGCTTCGGTAGCGGTAGGTCTCAAAGTTCTAAAATTCGTTTGTGGCTTCGCCAACCCCATCTAACGGTTATACCTAGTATTTAATGTCAATTCGGTGAAAATAACGGTAGCTACTTAGCTATAGCATTTGTAAAGAACAGTAATGGAAATTCAGACGTTATTCGGTGAAAATAACGGTCACTATAGTCTTTATAATACTAGCTGCTACACTATCAATCATTAACTATATACTGATCTTATCCTAGCGCCCGTGGTTGATTGGCTTGCAATCTTTGTGGTATTTGTTGCTCTACCAACTAAACTGTAAAGCTACATACAAAATAAAAATTTAAAATGACAATTCTGGATTCAAAGAGCCAACATTTTTGGGTGATATCATAGTCATAACAAACCACACTATACCTGGTGGTCTTAAAAGTTCTTTCATACTGGTTCATGCAGATAGGGATTGTGTTTCTAATCAGAAGCGGTTGTAGAGTTTCTTTCTCCACTTCATCTCTGTACTTGAGGAGGAAAAAGCAAATTGTTGCCGCCCTTGATTGTATAGAGAAAGAAAAACAATATTGGTCACCTGTAGGTCTTATTCAGTCCAGCTGAAGTTAGAAAAAAATATTTGAGAGGATCATGTTGACAACTGAAACCAAACTAGGCTAACATGAGAATCGCATTTAAACATAAAACAAGCACAAGAAAACATCAAACACTTTGTTCTTGTTCGATTCAGCACATGCTTTTTTTTCTTAAATTTGTTTGTCTTGTTATTGTTATTTCATATTCTAATAACAAAAACAAAGCAGTAACAATAACCTTGCATCCTCGCCTATGTTCTTTCGCCTTCATTCCTTGCTCAGCCTCCCTGGTGTCTTACAAATGGTAAACTTTGGGAGGTATTTCTGCCCAAGCATAAAACTTCACTCTGGTAGCCGCTATACCTGTTGCTATTACCATAGTTAATATATTGACTGGTTAGGAAAGCCGGCAAACCTCAAAAGGGAAATACAAAGAAAGTACAAAGGTGCTTTGTTTCATGTTGAACGAGCCGTGACCCTGCACATTCTTTGCTTCAGGTGTTAGTGAGAATGTTTTGACTGGCTACTTGTTGATTTGCATTTCAAAAGCTTTTGTGTTTTCTGCTCGTTTTGTTTAGGGTCAAGACCAGAAACAAAAGAAAATTGTGAACAAAGACATACAACAATGGTCTCCTAACCAGTGTGTATATATTAACTATGCTATTACTTAGAATGTCGATGCCTATTTTAACTCTTTCTTGTTTGAGGTATTTCTGCCCGAGCATAAAACCTTCACTCTGCTAGCTGCAACACCTGTCACTATTACTTAGAATGTTGTTCGGACCCTTTTTAACTCTTCCTTGTTTGAGTATTAGATTATTTCAATTTTTTTTTAGTTAGGTAAGGATGATGAGGGTGCTAGCACATTAAACTTCAATGTTAGAACTCAGCTACAGAAATGGATACTCAAGTTGGTGCTCAGCACTGTTACTCACCTTGCACACTGTTCTCTGGTTGGGTACCAGCACTGGTCAAGGCAATAGTAGTTGCTGTTAACAGGTAGTGGGGACCGACCCATCAAGTGCACATACTTTTCCCACCAGTCAGTGTGGTAATTAGGGGCCCACCACGACTTGAGGTGCAGAATAAACTGGAGCTTTGGACCAAGATTATGCTCAAAATCCTACGAAAAAATAGAAAAAAAACAGTATTTTACTTATTGGTGTTTTTGCAAATAGTTAACAATTATCCCCCAAGAGTGGAAGTGACTAGTAAAGGATATTTACCAAGCTGCGCAGTGGTGAGGTAAATGATTATCACTAGGCACTGACTCAGTGGGGGATAATCGTTTTAGTATTAAGCTACCAGGTGAAAAGCACTTTCAACTGGTTCTTGAGACACAACATACATCTATATAAATTATTTGTTTCCAACTGATGACATCATTATATTAGATGGACAGGCAAGTTTTAAATTTTTTGAAATCTACTGCTTCATCTCATTTTGAGCAAAACCTGGACTGATGATACATCTTTGGGTTTTCTTCAGAATACTGTAGTAACAATAATTCATCGTCATGGTAACAAACTTAGTTCCAGATCTCCATTTGTGAAAAACCAAATTTTTTGGTATTCAAAGAACTTTCACCAAGGCAATTAAGCTTTTTTGTTCTCTTACCATAATTTGACAGCCCCTTGCTGCAATAAGTTTTGCAAGAGTTTGGAGGTGGGCACTTACATAAGCAATAGCTTTCCAAATAATAGCACTGATAAATAATAATTATAGACAGGATTTGGCCCAGGACTTTTGCAGCAACTATTTCAGTTCTAAACATCCTTGTGTGTTGGCCACTTACTTGAATATTGATGCTTACTCAGCAGGGTTAGAAATTTAAAAAAACATTAGGTCGCCTTTGAGCGACCAACTGGAGAAATATAGTCACCAGATACAAATTTTAAGTTGCCAGTTTGTATAATCAAAATAATGTTTGGGTTCCACTTTTTGAAAATGTTTGATACTGTTCAGTATGGCGTGGGACACATTCGTACAATTTAAATACAAAAATACAAAACAAAAAAATACATACTTCTACAAAACAATCTTGCCAAACAATGACATCCTCTGGAAGCTGTGCCATGGCCATTTTAGAGCAGACAAACTCATTTCTCTAAATAGTTTCTGCTTGATGTTAAGCAACCCTTTGGCATCCCCTTCATTACCCAAGACAGAAGTATGTAAATGTTTTAAATCTTCCTCGCTTACTAATTTATTCTCCATGCTGAGTTAAAACGTCGCAGTTCTTTGCGCGAAACCACACAAAAGTCAAACACTTCCATTCAGCAATCTTTTTGCAAAAGGCTGCACCCACGGTTCCAAGAAAGAAACTGTTGACGTCGAGGAAAATACTCGAAGGAAGTGTGGCTTTTTTGTTTGATTTGGCCCATTCTTTTAAGATGAACGCAAAGCAAGACGAAATAAGAGGTTTATTTTAATTTTAGTGCTTTATTGTACATCTGAATCATGCAAAATTCAGGTCGCCAAATTGTCGACTTAATGTCAATATTTAGTCGCCAAGGAGAAAAAGTTAGTTGCATTGGCGACCGTATCAGTTACAATTTTGAGCACTGCTCAGTCAAAGTCTACAGTATGCAGTAAAATGAATAAAAATTTTGTTGGTAATGACTTGCACAAATTCTGGTTTGAAAAAAATCCTCATTAGTTAAGAAACTGTCATTTAAAGCCTGGACCAGTTTGTTGTTATGGCAACAAAAATAAGTAACTATTCTGAAGAAAAGTTTGGATATATCATCAGCTCAACTTAGGTTAAAATTCATCCATAATCTATGGATTTTGCAGCAGATTTAAAAAAATGGAATTTTTGTCTTTCCGTCTAAAAAAAACCTTACCAAGTTTAGTCTAAGCACTTTTAAAAGCACTTTCAATAGTGTTTGGGCCCTAACCAAACATTTGTCTCTTGATCTCTGTTTAATTTAAGTTTGATGAAAGTTGTTGGCAATTCAAACAGTCAACCCTGGACATAGGCCCTTGCAGTTAGAAGTCACATGACAACACCAACTTTATATTAATTAGTTATAAATGACCAAAGGGTGTTCAGAAATGGAAAGCACGGGTTACAACAACAATATAAGCTTTATGACATGACTTTTCAGTATTGTCAAAGCAAAAACTCTGTGATGAACTTGATGAAAATGACAACTTTCTTTATTACAAACATGTTTCCACAGTGCTTATGGCCATCGTCAGTGCAACTTATTTACGAATTTGTAAGTGAGTAGGAATCCAAAACTTCAAAATAATGCCAAAACATGTTTGTAATAAAGAAAGTCGTCACTTTCATCAAGTTCATTGTCAAACCAATTCTAAAATTGCAAGAAAAATATCAAATGATATACATTTTATGTAATAAGATTTGACCTTTCTCTGATTCAAGAATATATAAACAAAGCAATGTCTTGTTAACATTCTGTAGAATCTGGATTTAAAATAGTGAGAGTTTGAATTTCTTTACAACTTAGGGATGACAGGTTAGTTTGCATTTTGTGATTTAGTGTTTCAAATAAGTTTTCTTGTAGATCAAATGTTGTATGCAGGGCAATCACATATTAGGTAGGTTAACATAAGTTAGAAGGCATAGTTTAAATTTCAATGATCAAAAGTACCTAAAAATGACAGCATATAAAAAACCAAAACTTTTCAAAGGAAATGAATGTGAAAATGATCCTGGAGCCAGGACCAGTCATACAAATCTGTAAAAGATATACCATACTTTCTGTTGCTAGCCATTTACAAATTTGAAGTCATTAACAGAAACTTTGCAACTACACTAATGTCAACCTGCTTTTTCCATTATTTTCTTGATACCATTTTGTCAAAGCTGATTGATTTGAGGCAGATGTGGTCATGTGACCTCTAACTACAAAAGGCCTACAGGGTGAGCACATACAACTGTGTTTCTGTTATATACCAGGTAAGTTAATATTCCTTACTTTAGCTAGTGTTTCCATCTCAATGTATTCTCCACCTGCAAGGAGTGGCTTCACTGAGGTGAGGAAGCCCTTGACAGTGTCTTTTAGTGGTGGGACAGGCATTCGGGGCAAACTGTTCTGGTAACTGTAAAGTCGTGGATGAGTGCCACTAAAAAGACGAACCAAGCCCCCCCATGCAAGAGTGAGAATGCTCTGGGATCTTGGGTTTTCATCTGATAAAAACAATGTCAGAATCGGTCATTTACCAATAGATTTCTGCAAAACAACTTCAAATTGCAACAAGGCAGCACAAACTATGGTAGACTAGTACTAACTAAAGTAGGAACAAGAAATCTTGGAATGGGAATCGGGAAAGTAAAACTTTGGAATGAAAAAGGTCGGAATCATTAAAAGCAGGAACAATAAAAAGTGGAATCTCTAATAAGAGGAGGGATATCTAAAATGAGTAACAATTAACTTAAGATGAAATCTCTAAAAGCAGGATTGATAAAAAGCAAACTCTCTAAAATCAAGATTGCTTTTTCCAAAATTTTCAAATCTTTATGCAAAATTCATGCGTTTTCTCATTTTGTTATAAGCTTTTGTAAATTTTCAGTCCCATATTGTTAATGCTGTAACTCCCATTCCAGGAATCTTAAATTTTAAAGTTCTCACTCAGAAGCATTCCTACCCTTAATTCTGTCAAACTTAACTGCACTTTCACTACTATCCTTTACAATTTATTGAACTTTTAACAAATAAAAATTGTTTGCTGAACATTGTTGTAGCTTTCCTGTGTTTTTTAAATTTATTTCATTCATACAGGGAGCTGGTCAATTTTTAATTTAACAATAGTTTGTGTCTATTGCAAATTTCAAAACTTTACATGTTGCAGAGCAAATTGCTTTATAGTCACAGTTCATGTCAGTCATGAATTAATTTAATACACAAAAAAACAGTTCATAAAGTCACCTGCCAGAGTGTAACATTACATAACCAAACAATAAAGCTAGTCATTCTAAACCATACAATAATTCAATAAAGTCTGTATTTATAGCATTTTAGAAAATAAACCTGAGATAATGTGCACTCTGAATAGTAATAGCTCTGTTTTCTTTTACTGAGTAGAAACCATGGTATGACGCCACTCAAAAAGTAGAGAAAATTCAGCTTTGCTTAGTTTTCTTCTCAACACTTTTCTTGTGTTCTGCTATGTCACAGCATGTTCTATTTTTGTCTAGAAACACACAACCATACAAAACTGTTTTATTCCTTTAATTGAGCTTGCATTGCATTTTTATGGAAAAATGTACAAAATGAAAACAAAATTAATGTTTCCTGTTATACACAAAGTTAGAAAAAGAGTTTACATTATTTCATAAAAATTAATAAAATACTTTTAGCAAGGTTTGAAAAACGTGCCAACATTCATATGTTTTCCACATTTATAGCTTTTAGAGAATCAATAAATTCATAAAATCAAGTTATCAGTTTTTTAAAGTTGATGCCCTTTTTTATTTTCAATGTTTTTGTTCCTACTTTTAGTGATCCTGCCTTTTATATCATCCCTGCTTTTAGAGATCCTGCCTTTTATATATCATTCCTGCTTTTAAAGATCCCACCTTTTATATCATTCCTGCTTTTAAAGATCCCACCTTTTATCAATCCTGCTTTTAGAGATTCCACCTTTTATTGTTCCTGCTTTTAAAATCCTGCCTTCTATATCATTCCTGCTTTTAGAGTTTCCACCTTTTATATCATTCCTGCCTTAATAACATTTGACATATATTGTTCCTGCTTTTATTGTTCCCCAACTCCCCTCAGGTTCCTACTTTCAATACTAGCCCTACAAACTATACAAATATCATGAACAATTTCCTACTCACACATCCACCCACGATATGCAAGTAGAATTCGTAGTACATACTGCCGCAAATAGAGCAAAACTATGAAGAACACAACACCAGCAAGAACTGCAATCGTCACGACGCGGAAGTTGTATGGATAATGCTCATCAAGGTAAAGCAAGTCACCAAGTGACCAGAGGTAATATCCCACAGGCTCAAGAATTCCAATCTTATGATGATGATGAAAATGGAGGACACCCGCAAATATGAACACAGCAGCCAACAGATTGGACCAGGTTGTTGGCCATAGCCCATTGGCTATCTGTTGTCTGCAAGGGTATATTATAAAGAGAGTTAAAAATTTGTTGTAATAAATTTGAAAAAAGGAATATTTTTAGATTAACTTTTTTGAATTTGTTAATGATGATGACAATAATAAAAATAATAATAATAATAACAATAATAATAATAAAATTTGTTCATATTTTTCACATTTGATTTCAAAACTCAATCATAGATAATTTTATGGTCAATATTATGCAGTATGCATAACATAAAAAAGCAATACTGCAGTCAGTCACTGTAATAATCTGTTATGCTGACAAGACTAGTTTTGCACTGAGCACAGGTTTGTGCCAATTGTGGCAGCTTTTTGAAACACAATTAAACTAACTAATAACGAAAAAGGTAGTTTTATAGTCTAACTAACATCGTTATAAAACAACAATAACGACCATGGAGTGGTTAAGGAGACTACGACAAAACACTAATGCTGATATGGAGCAGTATTAACAATAAAACTATTCATTTTATACTTCGATCCCTTGATATATTTGTTTGCATATCAAGAAACTAATTAGTTCAGACTTTGTAAAATTCAAAAACGAAACTTCGAACGCCATCATTTTGTTGAGAATTTCCATCGTCTTTCGAAGCCTGTCGGGACAAGCTAGCTGCGTGTATCTATTACTAGGTTGATTTCCGATGATCAAATTAATTGGTTTTTACTCGACAACAACATGATGAGTGACACCGGTATTCGCATTTGCCGATTCCCGCACTACCGGGGGGCTTGGTAAATTGTGCCAGGCCGTAGAAGAACGATCGCGTGCTTCTTATTCTAACTATAAAAAACCGGCAAGTCATTCATTAGCAATACAAAACCTTGGTCGGGTAATACATCTGAGAGTCGATCAAGTATGGCTCTTCCGCTTGTATCAACAAATTTGCTCGTTGTGCAGTTTGTATAAAAAAATGCACAAAAACAAACTCGACGGCTTTGAATGTGTGGGATTAACAGGATTAACCTCCAACAAATATACAAAAACCAAAAATCCATTCAATTATCACCGAGTAACAGATGCTAGCACAAACTTATTTTTGAATGAAACCGTGAAACTTACCTCGTACGGAAGGCACATCTACGCAATGATTTGAAAGTACTTTTTAAAAGTTCAACTTTGCCTTCTGTTGTACCTGTGCCTTCAGCATTCAGTGATACATTTGGTTTTGTAACTGCAGCCCTTGCTTCCGCCATTTTGATTAAAATCACTCGAACAGGCGGCGAAAATACGCTTCGTTTCCACGCGGTTCCATGTTGGCACCTGCAAAACCCGAGGTGTCGCTTTGATCCGTGTTATTATTTTCTTCCGCTGTGCATCTTCTAAAACAAGCAAGCTGGACCAATCAAAAGAGCCGTTATATAATTGACGGTTAGATTTAAGCGTGGCGCTGAAGTTCAGTCAAGGGCACCCATTGATTTATTTCCTTTTTTGGCAAACTCGTTGAGTGAGGTGAACACAAGATACCTAACGGGGTAGGGGTAGGGCAATGGGCATAGGCCGGCAAGGCGGCGCGCGGTTTTTTAACACAAACAACTGCATGAAAAAAAACTTTTAAAAACGGAAAAGAAGTTAAACTAATTTTTTTTTCTAGCTACGCTAGGAGCCAGTTATTACGCTTGGGGCCTCAACAAATACCCAAACCGTTATAACTAGCCCACCTTCGTTTTGTAAAAGATCAATCTCTCTGCCAATTTGTACATGCTGTCCGCTCTCTTACTAGACTGTCTACCAAAATTCATTCGATTGCATGCACTAGGGAAAAAAACCAAGGAATTCAAAAGTTGTTTTAGCTGTAACGCGTTTTTGCTTTGTGGCGCTTAAACAACTTCTAACATGTAAGTTTGGTAGTCCGACCACGGGCTGTAGGATACATTGGATACGAGTTTAATATAAAGGCAGAAGATCAAACCTTGAAATTATGCTTGAGTTTTTCTCTTTGTCCGAGTCTTGATCGTTGCAACCGCCATTTTCATTTCAAAATATTCTTAAAGTTGGCCCCATGCCGTATAAGCCGCCACAGAAGCGCGGTCAGTCAGTTTTAATCGTTGCGCCATTATCAAATTTTAAAACTATATCGAGGCGGTGCTCGGACAAAGAGAAAAACTTAAGCAACATTTCAAGGTTTGATCTTTTGCCTCTATATTAAACTCGGAACCAATGTATCCTACAGCCCGTGGTCCGACAGTTTTCAATTCTTGAGATATTCTTCACAAGGTTTGATGACGTCACATCACGCGACAACACGATTACTGCCTAGATTGACTTCATAGAAAATTCTACAAATATAAGTATTACATTTGGAGCAACCCTTATTACGCTTGAAGCCAGTTATTGCGTTTGGGGCCTCTAAACGGTCATCGAGCGAAGGGTTTTTTATAGTTTAATATTTGCTGAAATCTAATATTTTCTTTTGGTCTGGCGAACGACGTACAGTCAACGGTAAACAAGCCGACTGGATGACGTTTCGTAACTAGAAAAGCGTTGTCCCAGTTCGGTTTCGTAAAAAAAGAGCATTACAATTTAACTGTCTTTTTGTTTTTTATTGATACTGAATACATTTCATCACTTTCAAAGACAGTCCAGTTACTTGGATATATCCGTAATTTATTTCTTACCTACCTAAAAAAGTTGTTTCAAATGCTCATACGATCTAGTCCCGCAGTACTTAATTTTATAATCAGACATATTTGGTTCATAAGAACAACCAGTTCATAAGAATGATCGAGGCTCGGAATTTACTCGGTTCTTTTTTTTTTTTCTCATCTTACAGTATTTACTTTTCTTAAGTGGAAACGGTCCCATCCAATTTTCAGCCAGGCGTTCTTATAAAAAGGTTCTTGTAAGAAAGAGTGTAATTATTCTATCAGCAATTCTAGTTTAATTTCCGTGCCCACAATACACGAATCAAAGAAAGTCTGACTTCAACACGTCTATTAACCAAAGCGGTATTCCACCCCTGTACTTTTCAACTCACCCGCCAGGGCTTGTGCACATCATACACACAATATCTTTTTCTATACTTTGAAGAGGAAAGTTAGTTATATAGTTAATTATTGTCGATCAAGCAGTTAATTTACTTGAGTTGAAAATCAGGACAAACGTCAACAAGTGCACGCCAGGACTGTAAAATTTTCTGCGCGTGATTCGGAATGGATGGCACCACTGGTTAAGTACATGCTGAGCTCCGTTTCAAGAACTGGTCGTAACTGTGACGTCAGCAATAGGATTTTAAAACTGAACCATCAGAGAGAACATAACTGTTACTTCCAGGCGAAGATTAAGGGGAGGGGCCGATGGGGCCGCGTTCACTTAATTAATAAATGGCAAAAACTCTATTACGTTCTTATTAATGTATAAAATTTTTAAAAACACCTATCTTGATGTCATTTCAGCCATGCATCAGAAACTGGATCTGCTCAAAAAGCCTTTCTTAGCGTTTGGCTTGCTACTGTATTATTTTGTAAGGTTCCTTGATTCCAAATCATGATGTGAATTCAGATTTTTCTTGATATGAAAGGGTAAGCCTTACACTTTCGCTCGTGAGTTTTTTTTGTGTGCATGGACCGCCTGTGGTTGTTCAAGAACTACTATTGTACAATCTCAAATGGAATAAATGATAAATTCATGTGGCTTCATAGCTCAATTCGTTAGAACACTGCACCGGTATCGCAGAGGTCACGAGTTCGAGTCCCGTTGAAGCCTGATTTTTTAGGCTTCTCCTTCGCAATCGCTTAAACTGCGTACACAAATAACGTCATGACTAATTTCATTTTGTTCCGTTCCAGTTGTTCCAGTCATGTAAGTCGGTTATATAAATTTCCCGTTTATTGTGACGCAATATAAATGAGTAATAAATTTAATTCAAAATGTAATGGTGTGTTAGCTTTCTCAGATACGTTTTATCTTGTCGTTCGGAAACATTTTTTTTATTCCACTTATAAACCCCTTAAAAATTATATAAGGTGAGATTTTACGGTAAACTAAAATGTTTTCAAGATAAGTGTGCGGATTCCAAATTAACACAATCTTTATTTTGAAAACAGTGTTTGTCTTCTTCGCAGCCGTAGGGCTTCCGTTCCTCCCCAACGCACAGGAAACTAACACGCTGTAGGAGCTACCTGTTTTAAACAATTGTTTGTTAACTTAAGCCAATGCACACTACAACCTGTGAACAAGTTTTGTGGGTTATGTACGTTATGTAACTTAACAACAACTGTTTAAATCTTTCACTGCTAACAGCACTGAACAAAAAGTTGCACGAGTAGTTTAGAGGAATTTCGTAGTTCATCTTGTAAAAATACTGGTGGTCGAATAAATGTTCCAAGCACTGCTTATAAGTTTATTCTTTTTACTGTTAGAAGAATTTAAATGTTGACAAATGAGTGCTGTAGGAATGACAAATTTGAACTTATAGTCACTAGTATGACTTGAAAAGAGTTTAAAACTTTCTAACTCAAAAGTGAAACAAACGCTAAAACTACGACTGCTGACAAACACGTGGCCAGCTCCAAGGGACAACCTTGTTCACAGGGAAGCACTCCTGGGCCCGGTTCCTCAAAACCCGATTAGTGCTAACCCAGGGTTAATTACCATAACGACCAATAGGTTTTGTTAAGAGTTAACCCAGGGTTAAGTTAATCGAGGATTTGATGAACTGGGCCCAGGGAACGGGTTGGTTTGGAGGAATAAATACTGCCTTAGTTATAGTAATTTTCTTCAAGTCTTGGACAATTTATTCTCTGAACAGTTTTTCCGTTTTAATAATTAAAAACGCGAAGCCTAAAGACTTCCAAACTAGGAATACAAAACTCACACTGCCTGAGCCGAAATGCAAAACTAGGTCAATAGCTTGCTAATCTCATTGACGAGACAGTTAGGATACAAATATCTTGGTTCTCAAGCCAATTACTCACAAAGTAATTTACTAAGAACTATTTCAAATA
The DNA here is from genome assembly GCA_026413305.1 of Hydrozoanthus tunicans. Taxonomy (NCBI): domain Eukaryota; kingdom Metazoa; phylum Cnidaria; class Anthozoa; order Zoantharia; family Hydrozoanthidae; genus Hydrozoanthus; species Hydrozoanthus tunicans. The sequence goes on along the minus strand of JAOBAT010048344.1, from coordinate 15,906 downwards.
CACTTACAATCCATTTGCTAAGCAAAACGTATGTATAAAACAGAAAGTTAGTTGTCACAATTATTTTGCTTACAAAATGTTTAAAATGAAAGGCTAAAAGATTTTTAAAAAACTATTTTAAAACGTTTTCGACAATGTGGTCATCTTCAGACCACATTCTTCAGTACTTACTGAAAATGACCGCATTCTTCATCACTTGCTGAGGATTACCACATTCTTCAGTACTGAAGATGACCAGATTCTACAGTACTTACTGAGGATTACCACATCCTTCAGTACTGAAGATGACCACATTCTACATCACTTAGTGAGGATTACCACATTCTTCAGTACTGAAGACGACCAGATTCTACAGTACTTAATGAACATGACCAGATTCTAGAGTACTTACTGCAGATGACCAGATTCTACAGTACTTAATGAAGATGACCAGATTCTAGAGTACTTACTGAAGATGACCAGATTCTACAGTACTTACTGAAGATGACCACAATCTACATCACTTACTGAGGATTACCACATTCTTCAGTACTGAAGATGACTATATTCTACAGTTCTTACTTAAGATGACCAGATTCTACAGTACTTACTGAAGATTACCACATTCTACAGTACTTACTGAAGATGACCACATTCTTCAGTACTTACTGAAGATGACTGCATTCTTCATTACTTACTGAAAATGACCGCATTCTTAAGTACTGAAGACGACCAGATTCTACAGTACTTAATGAAGATGACCAGATTCTAGAGTACTTACTGAAGATGACCACATTCTACAGTACTTACTGAGGATTACCACATTCTTCAGTACTTACTGAAGATGACCAGATTCTACAGTACTTACTGAAGATGACCACATTCTTCAATACTGAAGATGACCAAAGGGTAGAAAACGTATTAAAATACTTTTTTAAAGTTTTAGCTTTTCATTTTAATCAGAAAGTTGGTTGACTTCAAACTTCTTTACATTAAAACCATTTCAAGCCTATCAATAAATCTAATGTACGTTAAAATAATAGCTCAAAATAGCTAACATCTTTCAAATGCCCAGTAGTTTCATAGGAAAAGCTACAGTTCGTGGTGGGCGGAGTTAATTTCTATTATAACTCAGACAACTATTTCACAAATAGTCACTCTAACATTTCATATCTTTTTCGTTTTTAAACAAGCTTCGCACATTTCTTTCATTTCGGCCAAACTCTCGAACAAAAGCCTCTTGAATCGGACAGAATCCGTCTTGTCGGCATATTTCTTAGAGGAAATGTGGAAGAACAGTCTGGTATCATCTGGTACCATGTACGAGACACCATAGCCGTCATCTGCAACCGGGCCAAAGCCCCCACCAGGGGATATCTAAACAAAGATAATTAAGATAGACATGTAAGAGTGCATATAGGTTGGAACATAAACAGACATGTAATTAGGTACCGGCAGACATGTAGGTAGGAAAAAGGATTGTACCGGTAGACAAGTAAATAGTCTCGGCGGACATGTAGGTAGGAAAGAGGGATGGTACTGGCAGACGTTAAGGTAGGAAAGAGGGGTGGCACTGGCAGCCGTGTAGGTAGGAAAGAAGGATGGTACCGGCAGACATGTAGGTAGAAAAGAGGGATGGTACCGGCAGACATGTAGGTAGGAAAGAGGGATTGTACCTGTAGACAAGTAAATAGTCCCGGCAGACATGTAAGTAGGAAAGAGGGATGGTATTGGCAGACATGTAATTAGTTAAGAGGGATGGTACCAGCAGACATGTAGGTAGGAAAAAAAGGGATGGTACTTGTAGACGTAAAGGTAGGAAAGAGGGTTGGCACTGGCAGACGTGTAGGTAGGAAAGAGGGATGGTACCGGCAGACATGTAGGTAGGAAAGAGGAATTGTACTGGCAGACGTGTAGGTAGAAAAGAGGGATGGTACTGGCAGACATGTAAGTAAGTAAGTGGGATGGTACCGGCAGACATGAAAGTAGGTATGTAGGTTGGTATACTGGCAGACATGTAAGTAGGTAAGTGGAAGATACTGACAGACATGAAGTAGGTAAGAGGGATGGTACTGGCAAACATGTAGGTAGGAAAGAGGGATGGTTCTGGCAGTTATGTAAGTAAGTAAGTGGGAGGGTACGGGCAGACATGAAAGTAGGTATGTAGGTTGGTATACTGGTAGACATGTAAATAGGTAAATGGGGTGGTATTGGCAGACATGTAAGTATGTATACGGGATGTTACTGGCAGACATGTAAGTAGGCAACTTGGATGGTACTGACAGACATGTGGGATAGTACTGGTAAAAGCTGAGGAGGGTACATGTAGGTTGGTATACTGGAAGACATGTAAGTAGGTAAATGGGGTGGTACTGGCAAATTTGTAAGTAAGTAAACGGGTTGGTACTGGCAGACATGTACGTATGTAAGTGGAATGGTACTGGCAGACATGTACGTATGTAAATGGAGTGGTAATGGCAGACATGTAAGTATGTAAATGCAGGTTAACGGGGTGGTACTGACAAACATGTAAGTATGTAAGTGTAGGTTAATGGGTGGTACTGGAAAACATGTAAGTAGGTAAGTGGGATGGTAAACCGGTATACATGTAAGTAGGTAATTGGTTGGTAGGCTGGCATCTAGGCATGTAGGATGGTAAATCGGTATACATGTAAGTAGGTATATTGATTGGTCACTGACATCCAGGCATGTGGAATAGTAAACCCGCATACATATAATTAGGTATATTGGTTGGTACCCTGGCATCTAGGCATGTGGGATTGTTAACCAGTATACATGAAGGTAGGTATATTGGTTAGTACGCTGGCATCTAAGGCATGTGGAATAATTAACCCGTATACTTATAAGTAGGTATATTGGCTGGTACAATGGTTAACCCGTATACAAGTAAGTAGGTATATTGTTTGGCACGCTGGCATCTAGCCGTGTGTGATGATAAACCAGTGTACTGTAAGCTGGTATGAAGGATAGTATATCGACAGAATTGTTATAGAAATGAGGGTTAGTATATTGGTAGAAATATAAGTAAATATATAGGTTAGTATATTTGCAGATGTATAAGTAGCTGTCTGGCAGTCGGCAAATACCCAAGAATTTGATATAAGAGGAAGTGCATCCGATGCAATCAATCAAAGATACTTTAATTTTAAAAAATCATGATCTTACGAAAGTCATTAAAGTTTTGCAATTCTTGATACAAATTAACAACATACTCACCAAGTGCATGAGTTCTGGTTCAGCCACACTGAAGTGCTGACCTTGCATCTGTTGCTGAGGCTGTTGGCTGGTGGACAGAGTCCACGGAAGGCTGAGCGCTTTCTTCAGAAACTCGCTTTCCTGAAAAGGGGTTGGGGAAGGGTTTAATATCAACTGACAAGTCATGCACTCTTATTTACGAACAAGATTTCCACACATACTATAAAATTGTTTGCCAAAAACTTGACGATGTTTCATACATTACGAAAATCAAAACTTGTTAAGAAACCGCGCTATAACTGAAACATCGTCCCCTTCGGATTTTACTCACCTTATGGTTTGAAACGTGTACTACTATAGAATTGTTTCATGTAACATATGAAAAGAACAACTTGTTACTTCAGATTTGTAATTTCTTGTTGATTTATATATCAAATAGAAGAAAAAATTATTTATACGAAAAATAGTATATAGCGGTGGTAGAAAGAAACACAAGCGAATTGTAAAAAACGCAAAGTTCCAGTTAAACATGCGTTTTGCTGAATAAATAGGTGTGAAAACAAAGAACGAAACGAACTTCCTTTGCTTTTCTTTTATCACTATTGAATACAAGAAACTCATACGAGTATTTAGTTTTAAGCGCTTATGAACTTCTTTGTTTTTATCGCTCGAGAAGTTGAACCGCCGCTTGGTTCAAAATTTGAATTTATAAAATTGTTAGATGTTGGAGAACCCAACCCTTTTAAAACGCGGTTTCTTGTTTAAAGCAATCTTAAACATCTTCAAACATGCCTAGCTACAGTGGGTCGCATACGAAACCCTCAAACGCAGTTCAGCTACGTACATAGCCCTGTCCTCTGCAAACCACGTACAAAGCAAACAGGTGTCTGTCGATTCCTCTGCCGTTCATACAGTCCTTGTACATCTTGGCGTGAACATTTGCTGCCTTTGTGAACAGATTGAACTTTTCCTCGGCGGATTTGCTCTGTAGTAAAAAAAGGTTATTCGATTTTTTTCTGCCATGTAGAACCTGTAATTTGTGTTTTCCCTGACCCAGGTTTACTCCTCTAAACCAGTTGCTGGCGTCTTTCAGGCGTTTTGTAATTGAAATTAGTAGAGAGTATAAATAATTTAAGTTAGGACCAACTGTTGATTCTCTAATCAGAATAGCCCGTCCAGTATTTTCAACGTGCTCTCGTTAGAAAAAGAATCGTGTGATTCAAAGTCTGAAAACGCGCATCTAACGATAAATCCCACCCGATCCTTTGTCTGATTTTAGCTAACGTAATATAAGCGCGCAAGAAGAATCGCGTGATACAAAACAGAAAATGTGCATCACGCGACAAATTCCACCCAATTTATTTTATTATGGTCTATAACCAAAAAGTAAAAGATAGGGTAGTATGCAGTTGGAAAAAAATCAAACCTGGGGCCGGTTGTTAGAAACTCGACTTGTTTTAAACCAGGATTAACTCTCAACAAAACCTACGCGCTGTCACGGTAATTAACCCTGAATTAGAGCTACTCGTCTTTTAAACAACTGGGCCCAGAGCTTTACTTTACCTGACTCTATCAATTAATATACTGCAACAAAATTAACTAAAAAATCTCCACTGTAATCAATTTTTCTCTTAAGTCGCATGAACGAGGCTGAAAGCAAAATCCCCGAGTCCAAAGCCTCTCGATAGGGGAAAGGAAATACAGAATATGGCCAAATCAAACCTCGTTCATAAAGGCTACAACAAAGTCCTTGGCTTCGCTGGTGAACGAGCGCACCGTCTCAGTCCTACCCTGAAGGTACATCCTTGTCATTGATGCCTCGTAAGTCAGCGGATGATGGCCGTGTGTGTCTTTGTAGTAAGCAACTTGTAGGGCAAGTTGGATGAAGGCGTCTGGGCTGAGCTGTCGTGGAAAAATTGTAGGGTGCGTTTACATATTGATAACAATAATAACATTAACAAAAAAATGATAAAGATAAAAATAATATTAAATAACAATTGATAAAAACTAAGAAAAACGTCTCTGGTTTTAAAAATACTCAGAAAGTAAGCTTAAAGACTTTATTGGCAATCGTAAGATATTTTCTAAGTATTTCAACTGGAAAACGATTCTCACTTGTTTTTGTCGATTTTTTTGGTTATTCTTTAAATTTTTCTCCTTGTCAAGTTTGGTCCAGAATTCCTACAATTCTTACCTTGCACTTTTTCATAAAACCTTTTCCAAAAGCATCGTGAGTCACAACAACATGTTGTACTTCAGAGTTGTTCTTTACAGCCAGTTTCACGGCGTTGTCAATGATCTTGGAAAGTTTTGGCGTGATGTCCCAGTACAGTTTCGATGGTCGTGGAAGATTGTCGCTTCTCATTTTGGCGGTCTTGTGTGCCCCGCCAATTGGAAGACACTTTCCTTTCTCATTATAAGAGCGATAGATGGCCCTAAAAGAAATGACGCAAACTAGAGAAGACTGGAGATTTGAAAAATAAATCTTTAACTGATTATTCTGAAAAAGATGGTAACTCTACATTTTACCACAATGCATTGCGAACTTTACATCGCTAAAAGAAGTTCAGGGAAGGTAACACCACGTAAAACTCTCTCTTGTCCTGACAACACTTTGTATGCCAAATTTGAGGGTTACGCATTCTCTCTATGCTTTCTATGTTCAATTTAGACGTTTATGCGCTAGGAATTATGGGTACAGAACGCAATCTTTTTCACTACGATCAATGGAGCTTAGAAACATTTTTTCTATTTATAATGCCAATTCAGTTAACTTTGCAAGCTCCACAAAGTACTAGTCTAAATTCACGAGACACTGTACATTCAACCTTGTTTTAACAAGTCCATTTGAGACTCCGCAAACTGTGCATTACCAAATGTTCTCCTTAACGCATCAAAGTGGAACTCTTTGAGTTCAAAATCACCTTATAGGCGGATTTCAGTATGACGTCATTATTTCCGATTACCTCATTAACATAAATCAAACTTCAACATTGAGACAAAATGAGTCAATTTGGAAGTTGGATTTAAACTTTTACCATTTTAACAATGAATACGCCTATCCTAACGTGTAAACATGTAACTTCATAAGTTTGACTCTAAACTCTACCCAGAAATTGATTTTATTTGTTTTGCAAATAAATCAATGCGAGGTACAAGGAGTACAAACTGTGTTGTAACGAAGGTTTGATGTTGTGCAGACAAACAACTTACAACATGCATCAAAGGTAGCCTAACAAACATGAAACTTACTCGAGGGTCAGTGTATATTCGACCATGTGCCCTATAACGGGCGCATCTGCCCAGGAATGTTCAGCGTTGATACCACACTTGCCATCAGCAAACACCATTACGCAGAAGCTCTTGTCAAACCAGAAACTCTTCCCATCTCCATGGAGTAAGTACTTTGCACGTTCACTGATGTCTGGAAAACCCTTTTCTTCGAGGATTAACTAAAAATGGAAAAACACTTACAATGATTTAACTGTTAATAAGGCATATCAAAGATTTCATTCTTAATGTTGCTTTCATTATCGTTACTTTAATGACAGCGATGATAGTAATATAATGGATGCGATGAAGATGATGATAATTTTCGACAGTGACAGTGATGGTAATGATTATGATCATTACGATGATGGTGATTATTACGATAATAGTGATTAAAATGGTGACGGTGATGATGATGGTGACAGTGAAGATGACTATCACGATGAGGGTGATGATGATGGTTACGATGGTGATGATGATGATTAAGATGAGAGTGACGATGATGGTGATGATTATTAACATGAGATTGATGATGATGATGATGGTGGTGATTATTACGATGGTGAAGATGATGTGGTTCCCCTGATGATGTTGACAGTAGTGATAACAATAGGGACCTTAAGCAACGAGGATGGCAACGCCGTCCATGACGGCTGAAAATATCAGTCAACACAACAGCTGCACGTTGGAATGCACCGTGCCGTCAACCTGCAAGCCGTCGTTTTGAAAATTACAACGTAAATTATTAGTTTTCTTAGGTTTACTACTACGAGATTAACTTTAAAAATTCTTGTCAACGTTCGCTTGCTTTTAGGAAAACACTTTAATCTTTTTTCTGTTTACAAACCATAACTCGGGCAAAAGAGAAAGCAAACTAGCCAAAGCGAGGGCGAGCAAAAAGTGGGTTTTTTTTTTGCAAGCTGTAGAGGTCGTTTTTGTTCCTTAACGTTTTGATGTTAAGTTTATAGCATTACACTGTCATAATACATTATCAGTCTTGACAGATTTGTTTACTTACAACAAATAATGCCTCTTCTATAGCCTCCAGAGTTTGCTTATTGAGACCCTCTGAAAAGTGTTCGGTACGAATCTCCGCCCAGTCTGTCCGGGGAAGGCTAGTTAGCGATGCCACGCAGCCATCCGGCTGATCCTTGTTGACTACAAACAAAAAAATTATTTCAGTTACAAGCAAAGCAACAAAACTAGGCAAATCTTACAACATCATCGAAATCAGTTTAAACAAGGACCCGCGCTAAAAATGTATGCTGGTACTCACTGTATCGACCCAGAAGGAAGAAGATTCAGGAAACGTTATTGGGAAAGAAGGTTACCCAAATATTCAACATTCGACCTGGCCGGGTATGGAACCTTGGACTTCGGGATTGGGAGGCAAAGACCTTACCAGCGTTAGTTAACCTCCCCCTCTAAGTTCTTAATAAAGCTGCTTATCATTATTACCATCTGAGTGTTTCACGTCAGCTTTAATCCACTCGAACTGATTCTCCAGATCCAGGGAGGAAATGTACTTTCCATGGCGATCAGTGACTGTCACGTGATAGTAATTCCCCTCACAGATCACGACGATATGTTCCTGGTCCGTGTGCTCATAGTGAACAATTTCATCGACATCTGTTTTCGGGATTCTAAATGGCGAAGAAAACAAAAACATCATCCTCAATAAGGATTTTATGCAGAAGTTTCAAACTGTTTTAAATACCATAGACCAAGTGCATGTACTAACTGAGGTAATAAAGGTCCCATTAGGAAACAACAGTACTCCGGTTGATCTTTAAAGGTCAGTCACTCAACACACTTAGAAATGCTTGATAAGGAACTCGTATAAGCCAGTTCGGAGTTTCAGAAAATGCACGAGTCGGGATAAAATGTAAAACTCATGAAACTTAGACAAAGAAACGCAATGAAGCATGATGGGACTTATGTACGCGCACATGTTTCTCTGAAATTTCGTTGAATGACGTTGGCATACCAGATTGTGCAGAGTAGACTTTGGGAGTTTAAGATATGAGAGACGCCAACGACGGCAGGAAACAATAAAGAATACAATAGCTGCACGATGGAATGCACCGTGCGGGCCACCTGCACGTCGTCGACTTTTAGACTACAACGTAGAAAGCTCAGTTTTGAAGCATTTGCGACTACGAGAACGACCTGCAGATTAATCTTCTTTAAGCTCTAAAAAATCACTTTCATCCTTTTCTATTCACAAAGCGTAACTCCGACAAAAGAGGAAGGAAAGTGTTTTTGTGAGCTGTCGTCGTCGATGTTGCCGTCCTTAAATCTTAAACTCCCTAATATGAAGCTTTTACGACCTCAGTTACGTGCACTTGTTCCCAGTCATAACCATAATATCATTCTTGAAGAAGGCCCACATCAACGTTAAAATTAAAAATAAAAATGACCCGGCTGTATTCTGTTGAGAATTGTCTATTTAACAATCGCAACACGATCTTTGGTTTTCGAGTTATTGAGAGTTTTATTTTTAAATTATAAGTCTTACTTACGAATTATGTCTTTATTTCGCTTTTTCTCGTAGTTAGAGAAACCCCAAAAAACGAGCAACTTTAAAGAGTCTCAAGTTAGCAGCTAGTTGAATTTTTTCACAAAAAAAGTCGGATAATTGGAATAAAAAACGGTGCCAGCGTTTTTGCCTGGCTTTGAAGTTATTATTCGTTAACTGTAGTTTTTCCTTTTCAAAAGGCGCCTAATGTTTGAACAGCGATAAAAAATAATAAAACATTTATTTGCGAAAGCCTGGCACCGTTTTGGCGGCCATCAAGTGCTAATTGCTTTGGCCCACAGTTGATGTCAATGCGTTTGTTATATTTTTCTGAGATGAAGTTCTTTAACTATTTATATATTTTGTAAACTTTATACATATACATCTCAAGTCTCCTCGATTTTATATTTTCTTATGCTAGCATAGAGTCCGATAATTTTGAAATAACAAACTAGTCACCGTTTTGAATATATTTAACTATTTATATCTTGTAAACTTTATATATGTTCATCTTAGGTCTCCCCAATTAGTAAGGCACATGTACCAAGCTACATGTTTTGAGACGTTAATAAAGTTTATTATCATTATTATTATCATTATTATTAAACGCTTGCCTCTAAAACACACACTTGTAAGAAAAATCAGTTTATATTATTTGTAAATGAATTTTTTTATTAACAATTAAATTTATTAATAATTTTATTAATATCTAATGGAGAAATTATTAAGGTTTTGGAAAAGTTTATTTTTAATAAGATTAAGAAGTATGCTGTGTGCACTACAAAAGAAAACGAAATATCTACTTAAAACTATTTTGACACCTTAAGGTTGCTTCACAGGGAGCTTCACGACAAAAAAAAACGGTTTGTGCGTAGCGGTCTTTAAGTTTTGTGTTTAAACAAAGAGAAAAAGATGAGAAAAAAACATGAAGGAGTACCTTACCTTGTTGTCTTAAAAGTCCTTTCGTACTGGTTCATGCAAATGGGAATGGTGTTTCTTATTAGAATAGGACACACAGTTTCTTTCTCAATCTCATCCCGGTATTTCAGCAAGAAATAACAAATTGTTGCAGCCCTGAAAAGGGTAAGAAAAAAATTCTAACCTTTGTAAAAAACACAATTTTTAAAAACTTTTGACTTGCTTGTGTTCTAAACAAACTGCAAAACAACTGCTAAAGAGTGAGGGGGGGGGGGGCTTTGATAATAGGGAGACTTGTTGTACATAGTTTTTAAAAGTCATAAATGGCAAGTTGGTACTTTTGGGGCGATGATTTATTTAGTGCATACTACTGAAAGAACAAAATAAACTTGAACAAACTTTGTCTGTGATCCAAATCTAAATGTCCACCTACTCCAAATCTTAATGAAACCCCTGTTTTTTTAGTTAAGATGCCACAACATGATCGAAGTAAGTAAACCCTTACCTTGCACACTGTTCCCTGGTGGGGTACCAGCCTTGATCTAAACAGTAGTAATTACTGTTGATTGGTAATGGTGATCGACCCATCAAATACACATACTTTTCCCACCAATCAGTGTGGTAATTAGGGGCCCACCACGACTTGAGATGCAGGGTAAACTGCAGCTTAGGACCGAGGTTGTTTTCAAAGTCCTGAACAAAATAATTGAAACCAGCAAAAATGTCAGTTCAAGTACAGCTGTTAAAATAGCATACCGTAATGTAGATTTTTCCCCTGGCTAAAACTTGATTTCTCAAAATCAATACAAAGCAGGAGAAGATCAATCACAGAAGAAATAAACAATTGATCAAAATTTTTGTTATGTTAAAGGTGTGTAAAAATCATCATGCTGACATGTGTTTGTTGTTACATCAGGGGTTTGTTGTGATCACAGTTTTCTTTAATTCAATCTCAACATGTTTTTAAAGTGTAAGATGTATGTGCAATTATAGCATATTTATGATTTATTTGATACTTACATTGATTTGTAACTCATACTGAAAACATGGTCACTTCAGTCAATCACAAGTTTAGTTAACAGAGTACAGTGTAGTTTATAATTTGTAAACTTGTTTTATTTTCCTTTCCCAATTTATAATTTTTTTTTAAATAAACAAATATAATTCATAATACCCATTACCTCTTCAGTGTTCTGGAGCAAACTGTTTGTAAACTATTCGGCAATTATCATGAAGAATTTTCATAATTAAAGTAGCCACTAGTCTTTAATCCTATAGTTTCTCTTACTTTAGCTAGTGCCTCCATTTCATTGTATTCAGATTGGGCCAAAAGGTGCTTAACAGACTTGAGGAAACCCTGAACAGTGTGCTTTAGGGGAGGCACAGGCATTCTGGGCAGACTGTTCTGATAGCTGTATGTTCTTGGGTGGGTGCCACTAAAAAGGCGAACCAGTCCTCCCCATGCAAGAGTAAGAACACTCTGGGATCTTGGTGTTTCATCTGGTAAACAACAAATTAAAAAAATAACAATATAACAAATTAATAATAAAAACAATATTAATTAATCTAAAAATAAAGTAACAAAAGGAAGAACAATAACATCAATCTAGATATCATTTTCTGACAAGTTAAGTAAATTATAATAATAGCTGTATGAAGCTGCAAGTTCCAGGTCCCATCTGCACAAGTACACATTTGGATTGAAACCAGAATTAGCTCAGTCAATAATTGTTTTAAGGTATGTCCAAAAAAAAGGTTCAAGAATCATAGAACATTTTCCCTACACCCTCTTTCATATAAACTATCTATAGAAATTGTGCTTTAAAGTGGGATTTTACGGTATGTACTCACAGTGTCTAAAATCATTTTAAATGATTTAAAGATATGAGTCAATTACAAGTCTTCAGGTATTGGTTCAGAAAATTGCTAGAAAAGCTTCCCTTTACTATAAAATACACAAGCTGCTAACTAACTGAGGTATCAATTTTATGAGAATAGGGGGCTAAAATTCGGCTTAAAGAATTTTTTTCTGACCCCCCTTTTAAATCAATTTAAAAAAGTGACCCCACTCTTCTCAACAAAATATTCTTACAAAATTAGTCATTTTTGAAAAAAACATGACCCCCTTTTGAGATTCAGAACAAAAATGTGACCCCTCCCCATATAATCCCCAGCCCCCCAATGCTAATAAAAAATGATGTTTCCCTAGTGTTCATAAACAATAATGATTTGATTCACTTAATAAGCAGCATTCAACTGAAATGTACAGTCTGTTCTCACTTACACATCCATCCACGGTAAGAAAGAAGCATTCTCAACACATACTGCCGCAGATAGAGCAGCACAACAAAGAATGCTACACCAGCAACAACTGCAATTGTCACAACACGGAAGTTGTACGGATAATGCTCATCAAGATAAAGCAAATCACCAAGTGACCAGAGGTAATGTCCCACAGGCTCAAGGATTCCAATCTTATGATGATGATGAAAATGAAGGACACCCGCAAATATAAACACAGCAGCCAACAGATTGGACCAGGTTGTTGGCCAGAACCCATTCGCTATCTGTTGTCTGTCAATAAAAAAACAGTACTTAAATATAATGACAATTTTTAGACCTCCTACAAAAGTCGACTGATACATACAATCTTCTCACTCAGACTTAATTGAATAAAATAACCAAGACAGGGTGTCATTAATTACTCAAAATTAGTTAGCTATTGAAAATACTTGTAAACTTTTTATTCAAAGCTATACTGGGGCCTACACATACAAAGGAGCGCTTGATGTCCCTTGTCCCACATTTTTTTGGTCTTTTTGTGTCAATGTGTCAAAATTTTTTTTTGTCATGGCTGGTGCTAAAGGGATTCTTGTAGTTCCCAAAACAACAACACAACAACAGCTACTTAAAAGCTTTTGTGATAAGCCCATGAAACATTTTTTGCAAGATTAAGTATATGTCCTTTCTGCAAACTAATCTCTATTCTAGTGTAATTCAATATTGTACTTCATTTCGATATAGTATTTCCTTGATAACAGTATGCTGGCTCATAAAGTTCTAAAGCTTTAACAATCACACTTAAAATAAAAAAATAAAGGAAGTATTTAAAGTTACATTATTTTGGGTTTTTATTGCTACAATGAAGCATAAACATTTAATATTATTTAATTTATATAAAATAATTGGTCTTCTTTTATAACTTTTGATTTAGTTGAATGTCCGTTACCCAAAAACTTTTTGTTTCCTTTGAGAGTTTTCATGTGAGATACTATCTATCATATATACTATTATAATTATTATGTATGTTTAATGACTGTTGATCAGGGCCTGGTCGTACAAAGCCTGGATAAGCTATCCACTGGAAAAAAGCTAATTAATGGTTGTCATTAATAAATTAAAGATTGTTTGACTCTTTGTTGATTTCTCTATCTCTGATTGTTAAGTGAGTGGAAGACTCCTAATTAAAAGTAATTGTTTAAATGGTGTCAAATAACTTTCATTATAGTTTTACTGCATACAATAGAAAGCACTTATCCAGCAGATAGCTTATCCAGGCTTCATGCAACTGGACCCAGCTCTATTTATATAACACCTGAACTAAACCAGCTGATGTTTATATCAAACATTATGGTGTACTATAAAGTTCTTAGAATAATTGTTTTGCATCAAAAGTGGTTGGACTTCTTCAATTTACAATTAGCAACAGCCCTGATCGACATTCAAATTGGAACATGAACAAACACACACACACACAAGGAAGTAAATGATCATGTTTAATCAGTATTGGAAACTATGTGTCAACAACCCCTAATTAAGGCAGTTCTATCATAAAATTCTTTTTTGGGTGTTCTTCATATTTGAATGTTCATCTTTCATCTTTACTGAAACATTTTATGAATAAAAACCAAAACATAATAAGGATTTTTATTCTAGCTATAATTTCTAATTACTGCCTTATTTTCGAGTTAGTTTCATCAGACATCACTCTCATGAAACTGAACATTTAAAATGATCATTTAACACTATAACACCAATTAGTGTTTTCAAGAACTCTCAGTTTTTAAGTAACCGATATTTATAGATTATACATAAACACATTTACTATGAGACACAGTTATACAAAAATTTAATTATTCGGAATCTGAAAGATCATCTTAAAATCAAAAGCTATCAACTCGAAACATCTAGTGTGGTTCAACCGTGTTATACACCAGGTTTTGAAAATTAACAAGATTCTTGTCTGAAAATAATGCAAAGTTGGTTTGATTTTCTATACAAAACATCTGAACCACTTTAAAACAGAAATTAAACACATGTCGATTCCCAGAAAAAAATTAAAGACGTTGAATTGCAAAAAGAAAATTTTGATTGAATCAATTTTGGTTCCGTGAGTCGTGACTAAAGTTGTTTTACATCCTCAGGTTTCTTGAAGGGCTAAAGATAATTCATCCACATTGAGATCTACATTCTCGAATCAGTTGCTAATAGGAAAACAAAAAGGTACTAAAGACTCGGCCAATCGAGCTTCTGTTTATCCCCTTTCGTTCAAATAAAGTAAAAAGAAATACAGCACGCAATATGAATATATAGACAGCAAAACAAAATGGTTTTGTTGTGAGTGTGGCACAAATTACAAAAATCTGGTACTCTGAATCTCATAACAGTTGTTAACTATGTCCTGAAACACGTTCCAGTTACTAAATCAGCTACTCTCTTGGTTAACACAGTCTTCATAAAGAAACGTAAGAAAAATTTCACGAACATTACCTCGTTCGTAGTGCACATTTCTTCAGCGATCTGAAAGTGCTCTTGAAAAGCTCTAGCTCTGCTTCTGTTGTTCCGGTACCCTCAGCGTTTATTGATACATTCGGTCTTGTTACGGCAGCTCTTGCTTCTGCCATCTTGGCTGAAACTTTTAAATCTTATTGCGTTCAAAAAATCTTGGCAAAGTTCGTAATTTCTCCACGACATCAGAATTGAATACAAACCGGCGTACCAGTCAAAGGACTGAGTTTGTTCATGTTGATGTTATTCTCGAACTGGCCAATCACAGTTGATTTAAGAAAACTATGTTGGTGCAGTCCAATCAAAAACTGTTTGATATCTTTCGCGCCAACAAATGCCGTTGAACTTTGGACTGATCTCGACACAGGAAGCCCAGGAAGTTGTCTGCATAGCTTCCTTTTTCGGAAATATTTTTTTACACAGCCAAAGTCCTTCACGTACCACCAGTGCAACTGAGGTCAAATCTTTTAAATCAGTTTGGGAGGATCTAGGATAGGAGATGAGAGGGCGGGGGTTACAACAAAACATTATGCGTTGAAAAAGCAGGAAGTGAAGTTTGACATACCAGCTGCAATGCTGAATTTGAATGAAGCATTGGTGAGTTTTTTGCACTATTTGAGTATCACTCAAACTTATCCCCACATAGTGTTTCTTTTTAAGGGTAAGTGTGTGTGTGTGTGTATGTGTGTGCGGTAGCTTTACTTTGGCTGGTACGTGCGTTGCCACAATATTACCCAATGAACTTGCAATACGTAAGATTGCCAGCACTGTGCATTTTAACGTGCAGTTTCTATGTTCACTGTTTAGTGAATGTTGAGCTCTTGAAGACGTATCAGAAAAATTAATGCAAAAAAATAGTTTTCTTCATAATATATGGAGCTCAGTTGTTTAACTCGTCCCAGTCTCCCCCCGGGAATGGGGAAAAACAGTACATATTTTGCCGGTTTTCCTAAAATTTCTCCTAAGGGAAAAGACCAAAACAATGGTACTTCCTAGGAACCCAATTTAGGGGGTGGGGTATTATAAGCCGCCACCCACCACCTTTTTTCAAAAATGCTGAGTTTCAGGAGAAAATTTCATGCTCAATAAAATAGATATTGATAAAGTGCTTGCACCGACGCCTTCTTTGTGGAGAGAGGAGAGTCCATAATACAATAACAACCAATACCCCTAAATCAGGTTTTGAGAAATTGAGCTCTGAAAAAGTAGGGAGGGGT
>JAOBAT010048233.1:0-29917 GCA_026413305.1 Hydrozoanthus tunicans | reverse complement strand
TGGTATTTTTTAGGGTTAAAAAACCCCAAGCTATTGGACTGCTTGCAGTCCCGTGTTTTAGCAAACGTGCATACTGACAAGATGTTAAGAAAAGTCCTTCGACGAACGTTTTAATACGCGCGCGTCTTTATTCACTGCATATCACGAGGATCTTTGCGCCGATCCGCTAGCTGTCAAGGAAAATTTATATTTTTTAGGGTAATTTTAAAACCGAAAGGTTTTTTTTAGGGGGGAAATTTTTTATCCCTTGGTATTTTTTAGAGTATTTTTTGGACTTTTCCGACGGTCATCTCCCTTTTGACCCCGAAGTACCCCCCCGGGCTCCGATTTTTCTCTTACTTGGTTTGCAGATAGAGACGAATGAGGCGATCGTTATGTAGATTATTACATATTTAGCGAACGTATCTATTAATTTTTCTTCGGTGTGTCGGATGCATGTTCTCTGTCATCCTGGATAAGCCCGATTTAAGGCAATCTTTGTAATACATAATTCATGCATTAGATTCGGCACATGTGAAGTTCGATGTTTGAATCAGAAGTCCAACTTCTGTCGCATATTCGACTGGCTTAGTCGAGTATTCGACTGAATTCGCATTTAATTCAAATCTGTCGAATTTAATTGGTTCAAACGTCGCATATCACATGCATTTACTGGCGACATCATATTCGGCACATGTGAAATGCGACGTTTGAACTTGGCCTTATACGAGGCAAGTGCAAACGGGAACCCTACTTTTTCCATCGCATATAACGGGGCGCAGAGATTTTTTAAGTTTTCAGAGATGAACAAAAACTGGGCACCAACTTTTTATAGTACAAAGAAGAGAGTATGACTAAAATCAAAATGTTTAACTCAAATGTGAAAACTGCTCGTTCTTCTTTCAGGAGGGAGGCGCCTGTCGTCAACCAAACGCCTCACTGTAGGCCAAGGCCTTAACAAGTGAGTGATTTATGACCTTAATTTCTTATAAGAAAATATATTATCATAGGTCTGGAAGCGATACGTAACTAACAATGAAGTATAGTTGTGTACCACCGTTCGCAGCTAAGTTCAAATTGTTCAGTAATATAAGTCACCAAAACTTCTAAAACACAAAACTATTCTGTAGACCTTCAATAGATCTTTCTCATGTACAGTATATGTACCTGAATGTTGCACATTGTATAAACGCTAACATCTGGAGATTCAGGAAGGTAACGCCATTCTATTGACCTGTATTCTAAGAATATTATAAGAAAATTTTCAGTAAGTAATAAAGTTAAAACCCGTTAATTATCTTTATTTCATCCCATGCCTTCCAGTTTGCAAATTAACTCAACCGCTTCTAGAACGTTTTTAGTTATATGCTTTGGTCTCCTTAACATTGGGTTGAACACAATATCCTTGTGTAACAACCGCTGTCCATTACCATGATCAAAGTTCTCCTCTGGTGACGAAACTCCAGTACAAACGAGTACAGACTCCATGTTTCTAGTCTTGGGAACCCAGCTCCCTGTTGTGCAGTGCTTAGTCTTGCTACAGAAATTAGAAAAGCTGCTAAATTCGCCACTTCCGTTTAGCCTTGAGGGACCATTTTCGTTGTGAAAGGTTTCAAGGAAGTAGTTGAACATGTTTGCACCATAAATATCAACATCGATATTGTCCCTGTATGTAAATGAAAAGGATGGTTATAAGTTTTACATTCACCTTGAATCTAGGGAAGCAGTAAATCCAGTTACCAGCCTCAACGAGTTTCTAAAACAATAAACTGTAATTTTAGTGCATAAAAAGGAGAATTGATGATTGTAAAAACAAAACGACGGACCATCAAACTTCACAGAAAATGTAAGGCTTGTACTTCAATACTTAACAATTATTCCAAGAGCACGAGTTGCATATGAGATGGTAAATAGTCAACGAGGCGCTACGCGCCTCATTGGCTATAAATCATCTCATATCCAACAAGCACGAATGGAATAATTGTTTTATTAAATTTAATTAGTTTTCTAAACTCTTCCATACTTAAAAATAACAGCTAAATTTTATGCAGAACCTTCTTTTTGGCTTTGCAAACACTACAGTCAGCTTCCATATTTGGTGAACTCCGAATATGAGCTGATAACTGAGATTGAATAAACCAATCAGAACGCGCGAATCGCAATATTCAAGATTGAAAATTCAATAAAATAAAATTATACTCCTTATGGTGCCATTCTAAAAGTGATTAGGCACAGCTTAATGTCAATTGGCTTACACCCCCCTTTAATTTAACGTCCACTTGGCTTTTTAACATGTATACTGAAACTTTCTAGTAGAGTTTCCTTTGTAAGCAGTACGTGAAGTTGAAACAATGTTTATACAATATCCATTATTCACGATGATGCTAAAAATGCACCAAATCAAGGTTTAGTGGTGAAATGCTATGATATATTAATAATTCCATATATTAATGATTCAACTATAAATCATACTGATTCAGTTCTTTCAATAAATGGATAGCATTTTAAAGTGTTTTTCCTAAACGTTTACTGGCAACCACTGGAATCTCTCCCCCTTCTTAACGCCAAAATGGACGTTTTAAAAGTGATGCCAAAAAGGATGCTCCCTTTGGAAGCACAAAAGAAAAAAGTTGGTTTTTAGTAAATGTGTATTGCAAAGATTTCGATTTAGTTTCTAAAGTTAGAGAGAGAGACTCCTTGGTTTAGTCTTTTGCTTAAATATTTTTGAACATTTGTAATACAAAAAGTTATAAGTCCCCTCAAGTTGCGCCAAACTTGATACGGAGTAAATAAAGATTTGTGCGTAATAGGATGTTCACCAAAGGACTTTTGTCTTTTAAGAACAAGAAAAAAACGTTAAAAAGTTAAAACGTCTTGTTCAGTACACAGGTTTGTTAAACCACAGGACTGGAGGCAGTCTAATAGCTTCAAATTTTTCAACCCAAAAAATATCAGGCTGTTGAATCAAAACAGTATTTCTTTTAACAATCCCTAAAAATACAGGACTGACTATTTAATACCGAAAAACACAACCATCTTACCCACCATCCCAATATAGGGAATACCCGCGAGCCTGTCTACTGTGTGCTTTATTTTATTGGACAAACAATAAGTTTACATACCCCACTGCATATAAATTTTGTATAACTCTTCCATTGGTCTCTTTGCTGTGGTTGTGTAAACATTTTTCAGCATACTGGTACGTAATCAGGTAAGGTTTACCAACAAGTGAAGTATATACCAAATCTTGACCAGTGAGCTTCTGAAAAAAAGTCACAAATTAAAAAGTTAAAGCTTAAAATCTGGTCAAGAAGTCCATTTTGTTTCAAAATACCACTTAAACTTCAAAGATGAAATAGAAATCCAGCTTAACTAAATCAAAATTATTATACCACAAGGCCTAAGATATTTGCTATCTTTTAGTCATTATCAATTCCTGAGAATAATTATTCAATTCCTAGTAACTATTGATCAAAGTCAAGAAGAAAATTCAATAATAAGTACTTGTGAACGAACCCATACTTCAACACTATTAAAATTTTACATACAGCTGGGCCTAATTGTACAAAGCTATCTATCAGATAAGTGCTTTATCTAATTTAGCAGTCAAACTACAACAAAAGTTGTTTAACACCATTTTACCCATTACTTTTGGAGTCTTTCACTCACTTAACAACCAGGGATAGAGAAATAAAGCAAAAGTCAAGTAATTAATGACAATAATTATTAGCTTTTATCCAGCGAATAGCTTATTCAGGTAACAAAATGTATAATCAACTAATCCACTATTGAATCAAATTAATATAATTTTTTACCTTATACAAACTTTCAACACATAGCATAAATGCCCCATGACCAAACCTGTGTTTTTAAAGACAAAAATATTGAAAGGTATTAAAAAAGCGTTACAGAAATTGTACTCTTTTGACTTTTTGAAACCCCATGACTTTTGATGATTAATTTTTCTCAATTTTCCATGACCTGGCATTGTTAATTTTTCCCTCAATGCAGCAAAAGTAGTTTCATTTTTCTCTTTTCCTAGCATAATAAAGCTAAACAAGGTGAAGAAAGGGTGTTTACTTGAGACATAATAGCAATAAAATTGGCAGTAACTGGTTATTGATGTTTTTCCCCCTTGCAACAAAATTGATGTACAGACAATTATTGAAATTGACCTGATATGTGGACTAAATAAATTAATTTTTTTCTAAGCGTTGTTACCAATCCAAAATCAGTAGATGCAAAATTTCCATGACTTTCCATGACCCAAATCAATCCAGGCCTAGAAAATGAAGTTCTAAATTTCCATGACTTTCCAGGTTTTCTAAGACTTGTTTGAACCCTGTGTTAGCATCTTACATTCTTCTGAAATTGACATGCTCACACAAGAATTTACAGCAAAAAGGTTTATTTCTTTGAAATCCAAAACTAATAATTATTTTGTACCATTTTGTATATGTACACAAAATTCATATTGAATGACTATTCTTTGCAATCAGCTTAAAACTGTAGCCTTTTGTCAAAGCAAAATACCAACATTGAGTTGTTCTTACCAAAAGTAGTTTTGTGCCATATACCCAATGATTTCCAATAGAATACTGTGCTTCATTAATATACTGCTATCTACAGTATTACTGAAGATTTAAAACTATATATATATCAAACAACAATATCAAAATGACAAAAAAAAAATAATAAGGAAATCAGTTTTAGCCTGATTCCTATACTAGCCTCCTTTGCAGCTGTTTTAGTGTGACTCGCCGCAATTACTCTGGTTGCAAAAGAGGCTAGTATGTTTCAGGCTATAACTCATTTCTGTGTAACTTTTTTTTGTCATTTTGATGTTGTTGCTGATTTCCTTATTACTTTTTTTGTCATTTTGATGTTGTTGTTTGGTATAGTTTAAAATCTTCAGTAATATACTAGATATCAATATGTTAACAAAGCACAGTATTCTACAGGAAGACAAATTAAAGGCATTTATTTTCATATGACACACTGAGGCTTTATGGTCATGAATACTAAAAGGTAGTTCAGACCAGCCACCAGTTGGTAAGGCACCAATCTGTAGTGCAGGGGGCCCAGGTTTGATTCCTGGTGCCGGACCTTCACTCTGGGTATTAAAATAACTCAGGAGAATGTGCTGCCTTTGCTTCAACACCTGTAAATGGTTAAACTTTCTGGTCTCCTCAGGAACAGATGTTATACTTAAACAAAAGGACCTGGGTGGCAAACCCTCAAAGGGCTCTGAGTTCTTGAGTCAAAATGTCACAAATCAAAACAAAGCAAAGGAAGTTGAAAATGTGTTAAATCACCTCGGTAGTGGAGCTTCTGCGATCCACAGCAAGTCAGTGTTAGCAGCAATAACTGGTATGTGATCTTGCATCAGGGGCTGGCTGGATGACGTTGGCTGGCCATTTGTTATAAGAAGGTCAATAATAAGCTGCAAGTTCGTCTCCCAACGGACTGGTTCTCCAAACAGGAATATAGCTACAATAAAAAGGGACCTTTAAACAAAACTTAAACTGTTCAAATTTTAATAAATCAATTAAACAATCAGTTGGACTCATGAATCTAGTTCCAAAATACTTTCTTAAAGAATAGAAATAGTTATGATCAAACATGTAAGTGTTATCAATTTGACAATGAAAATCACCAGTGCAAACATCGGACAACATTCCGTTGTCCTCATGACACCATAATCAGGTCAAAATAAGATATTAACAGATAACAAGAATGTTTATAATGTTCAAAAGAAAACAGTTCAATGTCCCTAGAGATTAAGTGAAGAGTTTTAATTGCTTTTATAGAGTCTCTTTAATATTCAGATAGGGTTTGTGCTTGCGAATAAGAAATATTTCATACAGAAGATAATCAAATTTGCAGGAGCATTTCTTAAGAATAAAATAAGGAAATGTTGTCCGATGGTTCTACCCATTTCATGATTTTCATTGTTAATTCAATAAAAATAGTTCTCTTAAATGGTTTTACAACTAATTAATTTGCTCACAGCTGTATCTTCAGTGTTTTACTTTTTTATCAAGCTATAGCTATTTGACCTGATAATGCTTATAAATAAATTGCAAGGAATTCCACAATACCATTTTTCTATCTGACCCTCCCAAGATTCTGTATGCATGCACTGTTTCAAGCAGGTTTACAACTGACAGTCTTTATATTTAGGGCTTGTAATATAGAGTATCATATAAATATATTTTTATGAACTTTTTTTCATCATCATCATCATTTTATTTAAGTCAGGAGTTTTTTCCATTTTTCAAGGAGTCACTGACTCTCCCCCCCTGACCCGGTGCAACAACTCCATGTAACTTCATCACTTGCATCCTCAAAGCTCAAACCAACTGTAAGACATTTTCTCTCCATCATTCTTCTCCAACTCATCTTCTTGACCCAGACCATGACCCAAGTAAATTTTTCACATAGCTTTCAAAAGATGTTCATGCTAATATCTAGATGTCTCTGTGCATCCTTAATACATGTATTTTGATTGTCTTGTACAATCAGCACGATACATGCAGGTGAAAATAACTTTAGTTAGTAAAACCTCAAGAACCTGAGATGGCTTTTAAATTACCTGGCCTGAAACAAAACACATGTGACCCATGCAGGCAAATGGTTTTTTTTTGACTCATACACTGTATAGTACACTTAATAAGTAATTTATGGCATGCATAGAAAACCTGCAGCATGTTCAGTGAGAAAGCAACTAGGCTGGGTAACAACTTTTATTACATTGCAAGGAAAAACTTCAAATTTCCAATGACCAAATCCTTCACTCTTATTCTTGGTTATTACTATCAATTTATTAACGTTAACAAGGTCAGTACAACTCTAAATTAAAAACTTTGTAGCCCTTACCTTCTATCTTGGGGAAATCTTTTGGAGGCACTTTAACCTATAACAATGAAATTTATTATCAACTTTCATCATTTTTAGGAAGGTATTAGCTGAGGTTTTACAGTCGCAATTACTCATTGTCATATAAAAAAATTTATGCAAAAACCTCTTCAGTTTTATTTACAATCATTGCCGGGATTCTGCACTGTGCTTGTTATAATGTCCAGCTAATTTTACGGTAATAAAGTTGTTGGCCAAGCAAAATTTTTTTAAGTTTCTTGAATTTTTCAGTTGTTCATTTCTGAACTTCATGTACCTGATAATCAAATTTTAATATAATTTTTTATTCAAATAATAGTGATATATATTAAAAATAACTGTTGGCTACTGTAAGCAACATATACATATATACAATTATGTATCAAAAACTCTTTTAAAAATGGAAAAAATAAGGAAGAAAATAATAACTAGTTCATCTAGAAACAGTGTAAATTGTTGTTATGGGAGGGGGGGGGAGGGGTGAAAGGGTCTGTGGGTCAGCAGATTTGGCCAAAAATTTTGTTCAGATTGTGGATTTCAACAATAATTTCAGCAGATCTGCAGATCCAATAAATCTGAATTTTTCGGAATTTGGCAAAAAACTTGTGCGGATTACAGGTTCAAAGCAAAATTCTAGCCAGACTGCAGATCTCTCAATGGCTGGATCAATGGATTTGGCACTGAAATTAAGCAGATCCTGTACCCCTTTCACCCCCCAGTTATCACTTGTTAATTGACAAGTTTAACATCTTATTTCTTACTGTATGTTAAAATTGTTGTTAAATGGAAATCCTTAGGGTTGGAAGGGGATGGTAGGGCAAGGGTCTGGGGGGTAAGGTCAGGGATTGGTCCAAATGCTACCAGTAAATGAATGCTAGCTACTAGATTTTTAGAAGTTGTAACCAGCTGGCTACGATTGTGTGGAACCTTGGTGACTGATCAACTAAGACTTATTGATTTTAACAAAATGACAAACAATGTGATGAATAAATGAGTGATTGAAGCTTAGCTGCTTTCTTTTAACTAACTATAATATTAACAACTGTCAACAGAATGACCTTCAACAATAATGTATATTTACTGAATGTACAATTTATTAATATTATTACATTTCTATAGCGTCTTGACCGGTCAATCATGTCCAACAATGGATAAGCAGTTCTAGTGTCTTCAATGTCCAGTACTTTAGAGAAGCCATAACTAGAGTAGGATAATATCAAAGTCAGTAATTCATATAACTTTATAGCAACAAAAATCAGACCTCCAAGAAAATAGATTTATACTGTTAATACATCTAGATATCTGGCTCTTCTGATCAAACTAATTTTCAAAAAATTGATTTATTATTAACTTTTATTAATAGATTACATTAACACTTATATTTCAATTGTTGATCATTAATATTACTAATAATTTAATATTTTAGTATTTTGGGAGTTGGAAGGAGTGGGGGTGGGCAGGGGAAATCTTGTGGTGTCACCTTGAAAACTAGCTTAATATACATACATGTTTAATCCATAGAACAACTTTCTCCTGTATCAATTTACTCAACAATTTCCACATAATTATACAATTTAATAACTAAACATTTGAGCAAAATTCCGAACCTGCATGAACTTACACAATCAAGTTTTGTCTGTTTGCTGATATTAGCAATCAAATGATCATGAGTAAATTTCTTTTTTTACAAGGTGTGATGAAAAATCATGGTTGCACACTACTTATAATTATAATTCATGCAATTCATCACTACAATAATAATTTATTATAATTTGACTTCAATAAAATTTCAGTCTGAACAGCATACTGTAAAGGTGTGCATCCTGCTATTAAATAAAGTGCTTTGTATCAACTTTTCAAAGAAAAAATTAAGAATTTTTAAAAAAGAACTTAGGGAAAATGTGATGACACAAAATTTGCAAAAATTTGGAAATTTATGACCACAAATTATTATAAATTTCATATCAAGCAAATTGCACATTAAAACTAATTAATCACTTGTCAATGATAAAGGAAAGTAAAGTTATGTTACTGATAGTATAAATTAATTACCAGTCAAATTTTGAATGATTTGAATGAATGATTTCAAGTGAGACTAATCAAACCTGTCCAGTTTGTCATATTGCATTGCTGCCTTGTGAGGATAATCCTCACAAAAAAGTGGAAACAGCTGAGCTAATTGCATTGCCTTATGAAGCAGAGAACTCAGCCTAAGTTCCTCTAGTGTGTGGTAAGTATATAGGCTGGGAGATCAAGTAAATCATTGTCTTCACCTTTGTGCAATCTCCTTAACTGGTCCTTGTCCAACTGCCAAAACATGCTTATCATGAAGCCAGTCAAACAATTTAAAGGGTGTATGCGATATTACCATTTCTTCTGCAGTGATCTATAGTGTAATGTCACATGTTAAGAGTTTCTACAATTATTATCTCATGTCACGAATGAGCCACTTAAAGGGGCATCCTAATTTTAATTTATTATTTGGCACCGCTTTTAAAATATCCATTGGACGTTAAGAGGAGGGAGGGGGTTCAGTTGACTTTAAGGAAAAATGCTTTAAAATAGTAGAATCGCTATTTATTAGTTTTATTGAAAGAATTGAATTCAGTATGCTCTATAATCAAATACATGTAATTGTAATTATTAATATATATCAAGTTCAATTGAGACTGTTCAGTATCTCAGACGGCAATTACAATAAACATTTTTTCATATTTTTGTATATTGCTTACAAAGTTAATTGTATTAGCAAGTTTTAAGAGACATATAAAAAGGCCAAACAAATAGAGGAAATTAAGGAGGGAGGGGAGGGAGAGGTGGGGATTAAATCCCTTAACGTCAAATGGGTGTTAAGTGGTGCCAAATCAATTTCAGGGCACCCCCTTACCTCTTTTGTCTCCAAGGACTCAATTCTATTTAATTCATGTTGTGTGGCTTGAAAAAACTAATATAACAAACAAAATACAACTTTCTTGTATGCATGTTGGTTTGGCATTTTCTATTCACTACGGCTAAAAGATGCACATAAAAAAGATTTATACCATGTTACTTTGCATTTGGCCATACTGTACAGATACTGTCGTGTAATTTCGTGCAGAAGTTGTTTGAAACATAGCAGAGTGTATTCAATTTGTAATTGATTTTTGCTAGCTACATGGGCAGCACTAATGGTCTTCCAATTATTATGAGTTTTTGATTTTGTAGCAGTTAATTATTTAGAAACTTTCAGCTCAACTAGTATAAGTTCAACTAACCTAGAGCAAACAAATAAGATGAGATGTGCCCTGACTAGTTTGACACCCAGATAACAAGAAAGGTGAAATCTCCTGCTGTTTTATTTATAGTTTAATGGGCTCCGGTGGCTTTCTTAATTTCTCTGTCAAACCATTCCACATCTCTGCCCGCTTATTCTACTTTGGATATATTACTTGAATGGGAGGACTGCTATAGTAGCTCCATGGTAATATGTGTCAAGACTTAAATTGGGTACTGGGTCTGGGAGCCTAGTACTCTGACATTTATCATGACAGGAAGTCGTCTCAAGACATTAATACTATGGATCCAGAGATATCTAAAGATCAAACAACGATACTGTTTCCATATAAATAAATAGGATCAGATGGTTTTAGTTCTTACTAACCTCGACATCGATTATTGAAGACAATCTTTCAGCGATTTGCTTTTCCAGCTCGCAACCTCCATTAGTAAGAAACATCGTTGGGACCTGTAGTCCTCTTAATCGTTCGAGGGCAATCTTTGCTTCCGAAATTGGTTTTCTTCCTCGGATAAGCACACCGTCAATGTCTAGCAAAACGGCGAAGTCTTGCAACCGAGAGGTTGCTGCTGGATTCGATCGAATACCATCAGTAGTATTGTGATTTGAAGAATAACACCTCTTGTGTAATTGTCTGTCTTGTTTGGTCCAGAGAAACTTTGAGAAAAATGGAGCTTCAAGTGCAAAGCTCACTCTGGTAAACTTCGGTATAAAACAATTACAAAGCTGATTTGAAAAGATCGCCGCCCTCATGATGCTAGATTTTCAGTGGTGCCAAGCTTATTTGTCACGGAAGGTCAGATCCGCCATTTTGAACGCCATCTTCACCTGACCGACACCTCGCCGAAGCCGAGCCGAGGCCGAGCCGAGCAGAAATCGGTGATTGCGAAATAATATGGGGCTGCCGGGATATTGTCGCCATCTTGGCCACGTTCTTGCGTGAGATTTCAAAACTCTTCCGGTAAATATATTTTTCATTTTACGGCAGTTGAGAAACTATTGATGCTGTCTTTCCCAACATGAGTACAGTCGATTCATATGGACCAGCATCACAAACGCTGACATTTTTAGATACTGAAGAGGCAGATTTCGGCGCAGATACACAAGGAGATGAATACGAGTTCCAAGATTTTACGGTGCCGTCTCAGACCCAAACTCAGTCGCAAGCTTCCCAGCCGGAGCCCAGTCAGCCGGTCGTTAACGGTACTCTTGATAAGAAGGAAGATTTAACGAACGGTCCTATATCTTCAAATGAAGAAAATGGTGTTTCCAAAATCAGTAATTCTCTAGGAGAATTGAATTTTGAAGAGGATGAAGATGAAGTGCAGAGTTTCTACTCCAAAGATTTGCCCAACTACGCTTGCAGGTGACCCTATGATACTTTTGATTGCCGCTTACAACGTTCGTGAAAACTTTTTTTTTCATAATCTAGTAAACTGCAGTTTTATTGTTATAATAAATTTTAAAAATGCATGTTTTCAAAGTAACTACATTTTATAGTAAAAATTCTTGAAATAGTATCAAACTGTCTTGTTTAACTTTGTTTTAAATCCTCAATGCTCCCATGTTGAATGTTCCCAGATCTAACCAATTGACCGCTGCTGGCCCATTTTGAGCAATTATGAGATTGGAAGTTTTTATTGTTGTAAATGGTTTTAGAGGCTATGAAACTTTTGTATAACAGTATTTACAAAGATAATTTTAAAAAAAGATGCTTGGTAAGTTAGTATGTATGAACTGTAAAAAACAATCCTGCATTTATTTATTGAAACTTAACTGTACCTTTAGAGTTCAGTCATAATTTATTATACATACATTAGGAACTGTTATGCCAACCACAAATGGCATTTAAAGCCATTGGGTGTACAGTACTGGTGTGTAGTCAAAGGAGATGCATGCGAGAACTGTTGCATATCAAAGTTCTTGCGTGTATGATATACTTATTACAAGTGCACCTAAATAATTAGATTTACCATATCATGTACATGCTTTTTTCGAATGAATACAGAATGAAGGGAGTTTTTTTGCAGTTTAGTATCACAGGAAATTGTCTCGGGGGGAAAATTGAGTCAGCAAAATCACAATAAAATGTGGGGAAGAGTTGATCAATTTCCTTTTCCAATACCAGCATATTGCAATACCTTAAGCTTAGTTTTTAATCAACTTAAACCAAACATGAAAATAACAACAATTTAAGAACAACTTGAGATTCAAACCACCAAAAAATAAGAACAATGAGCCTAGGCCAAAAAGCATATACTGTGATTGGTCAGTGTGCATTTCATAATTTTATTTTGTTATTTAGACCTAAGTACCTGACCCATGGTTTGTTTATTGTACAATAAATGGAGGGTTTTTGTTACAATTTTAAAATTAAGGGAACTTAAGGGCCATATAGTTTCACTGTTTGGCACAAAGTTCCTTATCCAACTGTCTGGTCTAGAAGGGGTAGCAAATTAATGGTAAATCTGAGACTATCTGAGATAAGGAGACAATCTTTTAAAAATCTGAGCCTAAGAATAATAATCAAGACTAAGTTGTTATGTTGTGACAAATCTGAGGCTTATGGAGACTTGAAATGCCAGGATGCAAACAAATTTCATGCAAAACAGAGATTTTGAGCTTTACCGGAAATGCTGAGTATGTTAACCATTTTGTGAGAAAATTAGAAGCTGCGAGACAGAGAAAAAAATACAAGACCTCAAATGAGACATGCCAAAAAACAACTGACAGGGTTTCAAGAACTAGCCATAATTTGCAAAGATTCATTTTTAAGGAACATTTGTTATCCCTTCTATAGCCCCCATAATGCTTTCATCAAGATTTGTAATCCACTATTTTCATGAGCTATATTTTAAATAGTTGCATGTACCCATTTTTGTTGTACTTTGTGCTGTTTTGTTGTGTTATATTGTATTGTTTGTTTGGTTTTTTGGCCACAATAATTGAGGTTTCCTATTTCAACAGTATTCTTTAAGACAATATTATACATGTGTAAACCAACAATGATTGTTGAAAGTCAACATCAAGATGGATTTGCTCTGATTTATTGCAGCTACTGTGGTATCCATGATCCAGCGTCTGTGGTTCTCTGTTATCAGTGCAAGAAGTGGTTCTGTAATGGACGAGGAAATACTTCTGGAAGGTACAATGCTAGCAACTTGTCAGTCTCTTTGAAAACAACTTATAGAAACTCAGCAGTTAAAAATTATTTGACAGGCCTTTTGATCAGTTAAGTAGGAGAGTTTCAGTTCAGTTCAGTTTTATTTTGCCATAAAGTAATTACAGATATTATATTATAAACTTAAGGTAAAAGAAAATCAGTACATAGCATTATGGCGAGGAGGACAATTGAAACTATAAAAGCTTATATGAGATGGTCCTCCTCGAAACGGTAGCAAATTATGAGATTGAAATGAAAATGTCATGAAATGGTTAAAATATACTTTATCCTATAAACTGAAAAACTGTTTTAATCAAATAAGAAAGAAAAAAAGCAACAACAATAAAAACACTGAAAGAGAAGAGCAAATACTGTGTATTGGCAATAATATATTATCTTAATTTTCAGAAAGATTGATTTTAAGTTTTTTCAAGAAGGAAGATAAAGAGGAGGAGTTTTGATTATTTTTGTTTAATGAATTGAAAAATCTTGGTCCTTGGTACCTTAGTTTCAATTGTTAACTGTTTTTTTATTGGTTATCTGAGATGGAAGGTTTCTTTGTTCAAGGTACCAAAGGTGTTAAGGTTTGAAAGGTTTGTTGGTAAACACTACAGAATCTGATGAAATCTGCCTTGATATGCTGGCACATGCACAAATTGATGTGCAAATGCTTTATATCATTGAAGTTCATAAATCCTTTTTGCACATTTTTTGTTGAAGTTTTACCAATTTTCCAAAGTGTAATCTGAGTTGCGCTGATGTAGAACAACATATATAAGCAACACAACACCCAAAAGAAAATGAGTTATGCAATACTCTAATATTTTGATAATTTGAACTTAACATTTGCTTCCCCTGATAACATTTTGTTTGTTTGATATTTTTAGTCACATAATCAATCATCTAGTGAGAGCCAAACACAAAGAGGTGACTTTACACAAAGATGGTCCTCTTGGGGAGACAATTCTCGAGTGTTACAATTGTACGTGCAGAAATGTA
The DNA here is from genome assembly GCA_026413305.1 of Hydrozoanthus tunicans. NCBI lineage: Eukaryota > Metazoa > Cnidaria > Anthozoa > Zoantharia > Hydrozoanthidae > Hydrozoanthus > Hydrozoanthus tunicans. The sequence goes on along the minus strand of JAOBAT010048233.1, from coordinate 15,605 downwards.
TTTCTCTTGGGCTTCATTCCAGCCAAAGCAGATTCAGTGGTTGTTTTATTATGCAGGTAAGTTTTTACACTTCAGTTTCTTTTTTTCTTAATGTATTTTCTTAATTTTTTTTTTAGTAAATAGACATTGAACTGTCTAAGTGTGAACATTATCTGTTCAAGAGTCAGTAACTGCACGTAATATAGTTTACTTTAATGACTTTCATTTTATAAGGCTTATTTTTTGGTTTTCAGTGGCTTTATAGTTTTTGAGGTTTGGATGTAAGTCAATAATAAGGTTCTAGTTCAAAAATGACATTGATCAATAACTTTTAACCAAGTTTTCAACTCTCCTACATTGTCTCTTTGTTACCCATTAGGAGAATTTAGCATTATTTCAATTTAAAGTTATTTGCATTGTTTTTGCACTGGGCCCTTCAATTTCCAACAGTTTTGAAAAAGAAAGAAACTTAAGTGGAAGTTGGTGTGTGATTTACTTAATTCTAACATTATATATTACAAATTATATTTCTAGACAGCCCTGTGCTACTCAGAGTAACTTGAAAGATATCAATTGGTAAGTAGAACCACAAGTTCAGGGATCGAAATAACTGCTGGGTGTGGGACAATGTCTGACAGAGAATTACATGTGCCAGACATTTCTCCTGTAGTTTTTACAGAGCTTTATTTCGGTGGTTGTCACAAGTGTTGTCCAATTCTCCCGAAGTAGACCAAAGTAAAGTTAGCTCTGGCTGTCAGCTCATGGTTGATCATTTTTCAACCACAAAATTTATGACACCTGTTGGATCAGTTTTTGGTTTGACACAAAGTATACACTCTTTCAGATTAATTTTCTGACAACCATTATTTTTCTCATGGATTCATTTCTTGGTCACTGCAACTTCTATGTTGAATCCAAACAAACTCTAGGTTTCCAATTTGTGGATAACATATTGTTTGGCAAAATTTTGAAAAAGTCTGGTGGACTTTGTGAAGTGTTGGAGATTTTGATTAGTACCGTTAATAAAATAATTTTGACTCTGCAAATTTATAAACACTTATTTATAAGATGCACATTGTAAATAAATTTTTGATAAGAGGCTTGAACAAGACTAGTTTGTGTACAGTGTCAATGCACAATACAGAACTTGACACACATTTTTGTTTTCTTAGGGACCAGAGCCAGTGGCAACCCCTGATTAATGACCGATGTTTCTTATCATGGCTTGTTAAGGTTCCATCAGACGAGGATCAGCTGAGAGCAAGACAGGTGTTAACTTATGATCAGTTCAACATTCTAGCTCGGCCAAAATGAAAGGCTGCAGGGTTAGGGTTAGGGTTATGTAGCTCGGCTAAATTGACAACTACTTTGATTTTACTAGCCAAAACCAATTTTCTACTAGCCAGGTTTCTTTTCACTAAAAGTGCCTGATATTTTCATTAATTAGCAGAAAGCCCAAAACACCTTAGGCTGTGGCTAGTTGGCTACCGTTAGTCTTGAGCCCTGCATCACCCAGTCATTTTTTTCCAGAATAAAATTGATATACTTTGTTTTCTAATTACCATAGATAACTAATATTAAGTCAACATTTTACAAAATGACACACAGTATAAACTACTTTTCATCCATACAAGAAAAACACTTCTCTTGTACCTCCACTTCTTGTTTTTACTGACAGTTTATGTTTTTTAAAAGTAGAGTTGGTGTCTAGATTTGTTTTTGTTGTACCATAACCAGTGTTTTTTTCAAATTTAGATTACAGCCCAGCAAATCAACAAGCTGGAGGAGCTGTGGAAGGTGAGACTGTTTTAAAGTGATTATCATGCTACAATTGCTGTTGAAAGGACTTTCCATTTAAAAAGAGTGTGAATAATGAGTCAGAGTATTTATTTTGTGTTTTGTGTACTTCGTATGGTTGAACCCTGTCATGCTATGTTAGTTAGCTTTTTTTCTCTAAACAAACATTTAAAACTTACAGTAAAACAAATTATAATATTTGATTAACTTAAAAACTTGAAGTCCTTCTCAAGCCTAATTTTTTACTTTTTTAGATTTTTAACACTGAAAATTTTAATAAGAAAAAAATGTCCATGTCTTAAGTATGTATGGTCAATTTTGATATGAGTAGCAGTTCTTTATGTTAAGATATATTAAATTGAATTGTTCCAAAATGTTATAATTGAGAATAAACTTAAGATTGTAACCAGAAGCTTATCATTCAAAAGCATTTATGTGTAAAACTTAACTAGTATGTACTTAATATTCTAGGAAAAAAAACTAATTCTGTTCCAGAATGTTTTCTTTAGTTATTAGTATACTGTACCTGTATGCATTAGATCTTCAAATGCTCATTTTTTCTTACAGGTTCTTGTTTATGATAGCAACTAAACATGTTTGTCTATGTTTTTTCAGTGTTTGTCCAATGTTTGTTTGACACACGTTGTTTGATTGACCGTCCCTTGCAGGATAACCCAGAGGCCAAACTTGAAGACTTGGAGAAGCCAGGTGTTGACGATGAACCACAGCAAGTACTACTCAGGTATCGATTATTATAATATTATTAATACTGGATAGTACATGGCAGTCAAGGAAAAGTAGAGTTGGCTTTGGAAAGTTGTGAAGTGTGCGAATTCAAGTTAGGATAGATAAGCTAGAATAAGTTATACTTTAGATATTGATTATATGCTAGTAGTTGAGTTTTGTTATCTTATTTACTTTAAGAAAAGAGGTTTAAGTACTGGGTTTTAACAGTTTTGCTTCAAACAAAAAGGGGTCAATGGAAAGGGTTGAGTAGTGAAAGAAATCTTGTTGGGAGAGAGGCCAAAAGGGATCCGCATTGACAACTCAAAAACTGATAATTCTGTGCTTACTATTGATGCCAAGCAACATGTATGATCATTTCCATGGCTTGAATTTGCCGGGCACCACCCTCTTGAAATGTGACGTGTTATGGTTGCAGTGCCAGTTGCCAGTCTCAATAAACACAATAGCATTGATTGAAAGTGGGGTTGATAATGAAAGAAGAAGAGGAGGACTATTTGGTGAGGGATCATAGCATGTAGGAGAGAGGATTTTTTTTATTAACATGACTAAAGTGTTTTTCATATTAGGCATTATTTTTAAAAAATGACCTTTTATTCAACTTATGACTCTCTTACCACTTGCTTTGAACAGATATGAAGATGCATACCAGTATCAGAACATCTTTGGTCCTCTTGTTAAGCTTGAGGCAGATTATGACAAGAAACTCAAAGAGTCGCAGGTAAGAGTTTGATGATACATGCAACATGTTTCAAATGCTCTCTAGAAGACCAAATTTGCTGGTGTTAAAATAAAAGAAGACTTGAGAAAATCCACAAGAAAATTTTTGCGCTTTCAGGGCTCGAAGTTAAAAAAATCATTGGGTCGCTTTTTGGCGACCAACTGTAGAAATGTAGTCGCCAGATGCAAATTCTAAGTCGCCAGTTTGTATAATCAAAATAATGTTCAGGTTCCGCTTTTTGAAAATGTTTGATATCGTTCAGCATGGTGTGGGACACACTTGTACAATTTAAATACAAAAATTCGAAAAAAAAAAAATACTTCTGCAAAACTATCTTGCCAAGCAAAGACATCCTCTGGAAGCTGTGGTGCGATGATTTCCGGCAGGAGCAGACGAACTTATTTCTCTAAAAACTTTCTGCTTTTGCGATTTGGCAAATTCTTTTACGACAAACGCAAAACAAGACAAGATAAGAGGTTTATATAAATGTTAGTGCTTTATTGTACATCTGAATCATGCAAAGTTCAGGTCGCCAAATTGGCGACTTTACGTCAATATTTAGTTGCCAAGGAGAAAAAGTTAGTCGCATTGGCGACCGTATTGGTCGAAATTCCGAGCCCTGGCTTTGAAGAATTTTTTTTTGGTATGGTTTTTAGCTTGTTAGTTTAAGTACTGCTCAAAAGTATTGACCCAAACTGTGATTTGACTGTGGCAAAACCACGATAAATGGGTCAGTAGTTTCAAGTAGTACTGTAGTTATGCCAGTTCTAAGTGAAAAACAGTTGATTGACACTGACTTTGCTCAGAGTTATTTGCATAGCTCAGCATGTTTGTTTAGATTTCCTGTGCTGGAATTTTACTTACAGGTTAATTCAAGTTAACTCCTTTTCAGTGTTGATAATAATATAATATATATTATTCAATTCAAAACCCTTTTTGGGCATTGTAGCACAATTTATGGACAAAATGGAGAAGTTGGCCGGCTGAGATAAATTTTAGCCCAGTTAAGCAAGAAGAAGTGCTTGTTTGTGTTTTTGCAATAACTTGAAAACTAATAAAAGTGGCAATGCCAAATATCCACAAAACAAAAGAAAAGAAAAAAAAAGTACCCTGTATATCCTTAAGATGAAAGTGTGTGTTGATGTACAATATCACCTTTTTTTACCCAGACTCAAGACAACATTGGGGTTAGATGGGATATCGGGTTGAACAAGAAACGGCTTGCCTATTTTGTGTTCCCCAAGACCAATGATGATATGCGCCTCATGCCGGGTGATGAGCTGCGACTCAGATATGTTGGTGAACTGCACAAGCCTTGGCAAGGGGTTGGTCATGTCACCAAAGTGCCAAACAGTATCCTCTTCTTTAGAGTGTGTTATCATGATGAAAACAGACTTAAAGTTAACATAATAAATATGTTAACCTGGCTGTAATCACTCGTATAATCTAACTGTTAAATAAGTGCTATGATATATTTTCAGCAATAAAACAATAATCAAGGTTGTTTGATACTGATTTTAGTTATCTATTTGCAGAAGTTTTTTGCCTATTTTTTATTCTTTGATTTATTATTTTTCATTACCTGGCATTTCTCAAACAAATAAAGTTCTTCATTTTGTAAAGCGTATTTTACATGAAAAATGTTTTTGAATAATTTTCTTTTCAATTTCTTGTTATTCCCTCCATCCCAACAATACACAGTACTTATCACAGCTCTGGCCCACAGTTATTCAATGTGTTTATATCATTTGCTAACACATACAGCCAGTAAAAATTTAGCACCAAAACTAGGATGAGCTAGAACCACAATGACTCTTAGAAAACTCTCATGAAAATATAGCTACGTATACACTACCATAGAGACTACATACGTGATGAAAAAAACTTTTATCCATATTAGAAAAAGCAATTCTCTTCCCACTACCAATTCATTGTTCGTTCTCAAGAAAAATTCATTTTTTTATCTCGTGTAAGTTTATGCAACTACAGGATAAAACATGGTGTCAAGGGTATCAAGACTTCTTTTATGGTAAAATGGAATTTCATTTTAGAGATTTCCTCTCCTATGATAATGAATATGGTTATTTAGAACCTGAAGTCACTACAACACCAATTCACAATATAATATAGAACTTGACTTTATATCATTTAGTGATTATATACTTTAGTTGATATAAAGGTTTTGCTAGCTTTCTTTGACAGACGTGTTCAGATTTTGGAGAGGAAGTTGGATTGGAACTGCGAAGCAATGCAGGAGTTCCAACTGAGTGCACTCATAATTTTGTGGTGGACTTTGTTTGGAAATCGACATCCTTTGACAGGTCTGTCTCTTAGGTTTTTTTTTTTGTAAATAGAAGTGATCATTCATGAGTTGTTATATCGTGGTCATATGTTTGAGCACTAACAGTTTGCGCTATTTCATTCCAGAATGCAGGCGGGTATGAAAACGTTTGCTGTGGATGAGACATCAGTTAGTGGGTACATTTATCACAAGCTGCTTGGGCATGAAGTTGAAGAACAAATCGTCAAGTGTCAACTGCCAAAGAGGTCATTGGAGAATTAAATTATACTATCTTAGAGCATATAGAATTTAACTGTACAGTGTATGACTGGTATTAAGTTGGTTCTATTATATGAACTAATGTAAATTTGTTATGCATCTGACAAGTTGAATCAATCCCTTTCAGTCCCAGTTGTTTTCAACAAACATATTCTCCTTACTGTATGTTAAACATACAAAACTAGGCATTTGGTAAGGAGAAAATGAGAATCAATCAAAAAAATTGAATTAACAAAGATGAAAAGTAAAATTCTTCCAAACTTGTTCAATGTCAAAAAGATGTCATTGAGCTCTAGTGGTAGCATTTAACCCACTGATGCAACTGGGGCTGAAAGAGTTACGTAACCAAAAAAGACCAGTTTTATCTTGTTGACACACTTACCCTGGCTACCAGTTGAGGGCAAGTTTGAACTAATGAACAAGTAAAATTAATAGTCAACTGGTGTAATTTTTATTTTTTAAAATTTTTGTAGGTTCTCTGCCCCTGGTCTACCAGAACTGAATCATTCCCAAGTGTATGCTGTGAAAACTGTACTTCAGAGACCTCTTAGTCTTATTCAGGTATTGTAACTGTTTGAATATCATTGTTTTGCTTGCCGTCTCTGACTAAGACCCCTCTTTTCTCCCTCCTCTTTTCTTCTAGATTTGAAAAGTCTGGACCTTTACAGGGTTCTTTTGAAAGAAACTCAAAAAACTATACAACAGCAGAAAAATTTGTTGTTGAGTGGTGGTAGTAAAAGTTTCATGATAATGAATTAACCTGTCAATGGTGAAAAGTAGTTGTGATTAATGTTTATGAAGTGTGTTGCTTTTTTTGCTCCTATTCCTTTCAAACCTAGCCAAAGCTCTATAAATCAAAATTGACCTTCTTAAATCATAACTCAGACAAAGTAAGTAATTTTGTAATGAGAAAATTGGAAATGAAACAAGATGGACTGTTTAAGACGAAATGTGAAATTTTCCTAAACTGATTACATGAAACTTATGAATTCTGGTTGGGAGAATTTACCGACACACCATTTGTCATGTTTATGGCTGAAAGGGTTTTTTCTAAGTCTAAAAGAACATTATATGATGATGCAGCAAACATAATTCTTTTGTTTTGGTAAAACAAAGTCATCTCCCATACTTGCTGCACATTGTTTGTACCACTCAAACTTAGAATTTGTATTTTAGCCATCTTGATTTATACATGGTTATCTTTTATCCTATGTAAAATTTTTCTCATTTCTCTGCTACTCTGCAGGGCCCCCCTGGTACAGGTAAAACTGTAACCTCAGCAACAATAGTGTACCATCTTGCCAAACAGAATAATGGGTAAGTCAAGATGCAAATTGTACCTTACTGCATTTAAATACACAGTGAATGCATTTAAATTTTAGTTTTAAAAGTTTGTAGTATTTAGTCTTATTCTGTACTTGACCTCATTCTTAAAGCATTTGCCTTGGGTTTTAACACAACTTAGCCACTTTCCTTGTAGATTATAATTGGTAGTTTCTTGCATTCGTAATGTGTTTAAAATTCAGGGTAACCACCCCTCAAATACACATTACCAGATGGTATTATAACAACATTACTACCTACCTACTACTGGCCTGTTTGTTGTCTTTGTTATGTGTATGTATGCATTGTGTATGTGTAACTATTGATTTATTGAACATTAGGATTAATTCCCATTCAACCATTTGGTGGTATTATTTCTTTTTTTTCTAAGTTGCAACATTTGTTTCTTGTTGTCTCTGCTCTATACTTTTGTTTTCATTGAACTGAGTCTTTGACTTTGAATCTTACTGTTTTCATTCACTGAGACTTTTTCTTTGGATTGTATTACAGTCAAGTTTTAGTTTGTGCCCCAAGTAACATTGCTGTGGATCAGCTGACTGAGAAGATCCATAAGACTGGACTGAAGGTTGTTCGTCTTTGTGCGAAAAGTCGAGAAGCCATTGACTCGCCAGTGGCTTTCCTGGCACTACACAACCAAGTGCGCAACATGGAAAGTGTACCAGAACTGCAGAAGTTGCAGCAGTTGAAGGATGAACTGGGGGAGTTGTCATCAGCTGATGAGAAGAGATACAGGACTCTTAAAAGAAACTGTGAGAGAGATCTGCTGCAGGTAATGCAGTTGTGTAGCTTCTCTGGTTCCAACCATCCATGGGAGGGGTTTGATTGTTGTCATTGTTCAATAAAACTAGCTACTCCCTGGCAAGTGGTCTAGGAAATAAATTAGTTTCTCAATTTAGATAACTATCTCTTGGCTATAGTTATTTTAATCTCAGCTGAAATTTTACTGCCAGTGAATCTTGCAAAAAAATGCATGAAAATTGTTTGAAGACTAATTTTCTATTTCGCTTCTGGATTTTACTACAAGTTTTTGTACAGTATTTTAATACTCTGACCATAAGTTTTGTAACTCCCTAACTTGATGTACCGTTTTGATAGATTTACTTTTTAGCGAAAAAATGTCTTCAGTTTTTAAACAGTTTGGTTGGTTGAGTTTACACACTTACTAAGGTATGTGTTTCATACTGTAGCTGGGTAAATTGGGATTTCCAGTACTAGGGCTAAAACCTGACCTCCTCTTGTAGCATGCAGATGTAATCTGTACAACCTGTGTGGGGGCTGGTGATCCTCGACTCTCCAAGTTCAGGTTTAGGACAGTTCTCATTGACGAGTCCACCCAAGCTACTGAGCCTGAATGCATGGTGCCGGTTGTACTGGGGTGCAAGCAGGTAAGTAGTTCATTCAATCTGAGTTATAGTATGTAACAGTTTCTTTTTGTTTTACTGACATCATTTTTTTAAATCATCCTTCAGCTCATTCTTGTTGGAGATCATTGCCAGCTGGGTCCAGTTGTGATGTGCAAGAAAGCTGCCAAGTAAGTCAGTTCCCAAGATCTTGATTATTTTGTATGCACCCTTCCCATCATTTAAACAATGGAGGGGTTGGCACAGTGGAAAGATCTCTCCCTCCAAATCCTGAGGTCCCTGGTTTGATCCCCAGCCTGGTTGAGGGTTGAATATTTGGGTGACCTTATTTCCCGCGACCACTCAACTTTTGATTCTGCTGCGGCCAGTAAATGAGTATCAGCATACATGGAGTGCTTTGAAGTGGCTGCCAAGTGCGCCTATATATGCTTCTAGTTGTAAAGCGCCTTTGAGCATTCATATGGAAAGGGTGCTATGTAAATGCACCACTTTACTTTACTTGGTTCTTTTTTTGTTTTCTTACATGGATTGTCTAAGATTGTTCTCTCTTATGTAGAAGTTTTAGTAAGCTACAGCCAAGACAAAAAATGTTGTCATCAAAAAAAATTCTTGAACAACCACAGATCTGTAAATCAGGTTTAGCATCTTTGAACTACTTGCCTCAAGTTTTTGACTCATAACGCTTATTTTTGGGGAGACGACAAGGAAATTTACACTAATGAGTAGCTGGTTTACTTTTCCTTTCAACTGGGTGTTGATTTTATATCTTTATAATTATTACTAATTTTCAACCTCAAGTATTGTGTTTCTAGCATTGTGATTGGTTCATTCGATTGTGGATATCAGCTCATATACTAAATTAACCATCTATAGAAACTAACTGAGTAGGGTTGCAAAGCTAAAATATGGTTCTGAAAAAAGTTTGGCTGTTATTTTCAGGTATCAATAGGTTTGGAAAATTCAAGAAGTTTAAGAAAGCAATCGTTACCTTTGTGCTTGTTGGATATGAGAGAATTTATAGCCAACTCTGGGCTATGTGTTCTTTGACTATTCACCATCTCATATCCAATGCACGCTCATGAAATAACTTTTAAATTGTTTTACTTCAATGTTCAAAGCTTAAAACTTTTTCATCACGTTTCAGTGCGGGATTATCACAATCTTTGTTTGAGAGATTGGTCGTTCTTGGAATACGCCCCATTCGCCTCCAGGTTCAGTACCGTATGCATCCCTCCCTGAGTGAGTTCCCGTCCAACCTGTTCTATGACGGAACCCTTCAGAATGGGGTTACAGTTGCCGAGAGACAGCAGCCAGGTATTGACTTTCCCTGGCCTGTAGGTGATAGGCCACAGTTCTTCTACTGCACTACTGGCCAAGAAGAGATTGCATCATCTGGTACCTCGTACCTCAATAGGTAAACTAAACTTCTAATCTTACATTTATTCTGTCAAGTTTGATCTTTCTTTTACATTGGAGATCAGGGCCTGGTCGTACAAAGCCTGGACAAGTTATCCGTTAGATAAAAGCTATTTTCGTCATTAGTAAACCAAAAACTGACTTTTTGTTAGTTGAAGCGAAACATGTTTCAGTGAAATATATTCGATCTCTGTAATTATTACTTGGTTGTTCAAAGCCTGGATAAGCTATCTGCTGGGTAAAAGCTAACTGTTGTCACTAAAAAATCAAAGGTTGTTTGACTCTTTGAGTGGAAGACTCCTAAAGTAATGGGTAAAATGGAGTCAAACAACTTTCATTATAGTTTTACTGCTGAAAAATATAACAAATGAAAGATTGTTTGACTCTTTGTTGCTTTCCCTGTCCCTGGTTAAATGTTAAGTAAGTGGAAGACTCCTAGAGTAACAGGTAAAATGGAGTCAAACAACTTTCATTGTAGTTTTACTGCAGAAAATAGAAAGCACTTATCCGGCAGATAGCTACCTGGGCTTCATAGAATGGGGCCGAATTCATGCAGTTACTCAATATATTTTGGTTTATTTTGGTTGAAAATGAAAACTTGTTCAAATTGTTGTTGTTTTTTGTCTCAAACCCAGGACTGAAGCTGCTAACGTTGAGAAAATTGTGACGAGGTTTTTACGAGCAGGCATTAAGCCTGAGCAGATTGGCGTCATCACCCCGTATGAAGGACAAAGAGCTTATATTGTGCAGTACATGCAGTTCAGTGGATCGCTTCATGCCAACCTTTATTTGGTAAGTGCACAAGTTTTTACATTTTGGGAAAACGTACAAATAACTGATCTTTGTGAGCAGGGGTACTCGGCAAAGTTTCTCTACTATAATTATAAGAGTGATAACAATAATGATGATGATAACAATAATAATAATAATAATAATAATGATAACAACAATAATAATGATAACAAAATTAATGAATGCTTTAATCAACTTTTATATAACGATATAAGAATTGGTAGTAATAAAAGATAATACTTGTGAAGACTAACTTGCATTACTAACTATTTGACGACATACTCTTTTTGAGGAACGCGAGCGGATAAGATGAAATGAATTCTGCAATTTGATTAGTTCCCTTAGCGGGTAGAACTTCATGATCTTGCCTGTGGTCATTCTGAACATACGTTATTTTCACAAAATGACTTGAAAACCCGGGTAAAAAATAAAAACGTCATTTGCCAGCGAGGAGATCAGTATGAGGAAAAACTTTGTCATCAGTCTATGTAAGGACCTCAACTTCTGGCCTCGACCTTATATAAGACCTCTGGCACAGTTTTTCTCAATACGGACCTCCCGACCGGCAAATAATACATCTTTGTTCTTTGTTTGGCAGGAAGTCGAGGTGGCGAGTGTTGACGCTTTTCAAGGACGAGAGAAGGACTACATCATTCTTTCCTGTGTCAGGTCCAACGAACATCAGGTGAGTTCTGTTAGTTCTAGTCTGTATTGCAACTGTTTTGACCACCAACAGCAATACTTTTTGGGCTCCAGTTTTACTCATCTCTTGTTTTGTTCGTTTTCCTTTCCAGGGTATTGGTTTTCTGAACGATCCAAGGCGTCTTAACGTCGCACTTACAAGAGCAAAGTATGTTTCTTCATTGTTGCTCATCTTGATTTGTAATTGTTTTGTGCTCTTTGGATAACTTGCTTTTTGTCACCCAAGGTGATACTTGCTTTATCTAAATCTGTTGTTTGTTCCCCCTATTCAGGTACGGCATCATAGTGATTGGCAACCCGAAAGTGCTTTCACGGGTAAGTGTTTGGTTTTACTGTTACTGAGACAAGCAGTGGCGTAACCAGCTTGTAGGCTTGCAGGGCCCGGGCCTTCAAATATTTTATTTATATATTTATTTATTTATATAACTAGTTGTTAGCCCTCCTAGTAGTCTCTCTGGACAGAAATCAAAACGCCATGTTACCCTGTCAACAATGAGATTACAAAACACTAACACAATGTCTGTTCATGCAGCAACCACTGTGGAACCATCTTCTCAACTATTACAAGGAGAACAAATGTCTTGTTGAAGGTTGGTTAAAACCAGTTATTTGTTTTATTGAATTGTTGTCGAGATCAGTTCCTTTAATACGTAGTGTAATATTTGGTGTTAATTTTGTACTTCTTTTTAGGGCCGCTCAACAACTTGAAAGAAAGTATGATCCAGTTTAGCAAACCGCGAAAGCTCGTCAACAAAACCAACCCTGTAAGTAACCGTCTGGATGTCCAGCTTAACAACCGACTCGTGCTCTGATCTATTCATTGTATTGTTAAACAACTGAGGAGAAGGTGTTGCCTTTGCTCTAACACCTGCAAACGGTTAGACCTTCGCGTCTTCTCGGATAAGGACGTTAAACCGTTGGCCCAGTCTCTCGATCTTCTATCGAGGGACTTAAAAGAACCCACAACACTTGTCGACAAAGAGTAGGGTGATCCCGGTGTCGTGGTCTGTCTCTTCTACTAACTGAGAGCAACTCTCAACTCATATAAATGTGAGCCGTATATAGCGGACTATCTAAGACCCTCAATACCACAGGTAACTGTAAATTATTTTCAACGCATTGAGGCAATGCATAATGCGTACCAAGAACAGTTATTAGTATTATTATAAAAATTGCTGCCAATCCTTGAAGGAAAACTAGTTACTATTCTGGAGAGTACCTCGGAATACATTACAAGCCCAAGTTTGGCTTAGATTCATCCAAAGGTATAATGGATTCCCGGCAGAAGATTTCAAAAAATTGAAATTTGCCTGTACGACGACTGACGTCATCAGTTGAAAACTTTGAAGCATAACAGATTCAGACAAAATTTTCGAACCACTAATCCTTATTTAGTAATGTCTATCCGCTGACGTAACAAAATGTTTCATGTCATCAGCACTTTTAAGAGTTCATCCATTTCGTATGTTCTGCAGGGTGGTCGTTTCATGAGTCAAACAATGTTTGATGCCCGGGAGGCCCTGGTACCGGGTGGGATTTATGACCGCCGTATCCCCCACATGGAGCCTACCAACCCCTACGATAGCTATTTCCGGACACACGACAGGCTCAGCTACATTGGTGCTGAGCGAACCATTCCTCCGGCAGCAGCCGCCAGTATTCCAGTTCCCGTGGGGATGTTTATACCGCCAGTGCCGCCGCCTCATCATTCTTTCTTCAATCCTGTGAGTAGAACTGATTCACCTCTTGCCTAATTCCAAGGCGTCAAAACAAATACTCTAAGTAATGGTCCGTGTAAGAACAAGAGAGGTGAACGGCAATGGAATGCAGAAAGGTGCTAATTGGGGTATTATTAAACTATTGATCTGATTATCTAAATTTTAAAAAAGGACAATTTCTTGATTAGTAAGCTGATGTATTTCTTTCAAGTCTGATTGAAACATTTCTGTTTTTAAATTCAAGAAAAACTCTGGGGAACATTGAAAATATAAATGTTTTCTTTCCTTTTGTTTTGGAGTTATATGATTGGCTTAAATACTATAGCACATAAGAAAGATTGCTTTAAAGTAGAATTTCAATGCTTTTTACTTTAAAACTGTGTTGTATACTGGTTGTGGGAGGTTCCCTAGTTCTTACACGGACCTTTACTTAACAGAAATCGAATTAATGAAATAGGCATTTTCGAATGACATTCCACTACGCACTTGAAACAAAGTAGATGTAATATAGCATCTTATTCACCTTCCAACACACAAATTGGTTTGAATGCCCCACACGGGACTCGAACCCACGTCACTGGTTACTAGCCAGGCGTGATGACCTGGCACTACACCACCGGGACTCGCCATGCTGGCAACATAGCAATTTACAGGGTATAAAATTATTAAACATGGATTGGGGCCCAATTTTCTTTACTTTTCTTCACCCTTCCTAGCCAGAAATGTGTCCTTATTACGCAAGAACAAACCTTCAAGTTGAAGTAAGGTGCTCATTAACTGCTCGTACATTTACTGTATTTTTAGCACCAAGCCAGGGGCCGGTACAGGAGGTGTTCCGAAGAACGTCCAAACACACGAAAACTATTACGATTCTCCTCTTTTACTTCGATAAAGAACGAAACCTTTCACAAGTTAACAAAACCCAAGCAAGTCTCGCGAGAAAACCAATGCTTTTTTTTCTCAAAAGGGCGCCTGAAAAACTAACTAAAACGCGGCAGAAAACCCGACACCACGTGACTACTCGCACGCGTTCACTGTCCCGCCTTAACAGGGGGGATTGGAGGATTTCCGAGGAAATCCGTCCTTTTTTACACTACCGAAAAAAAAACCCAGAAAACAAGATTTATCAATAATTTGTTGTTGAGCATCGGCAAAAACAGGCAAAATATTTTCAAGTTTACAGAAAATCAACAATTTTAGAGAGCACGAAGTTCTTTAATTGATGCGCAAAGAATATGTTCAAAACGCAGTGAGTTGAGAAGCACTCAACATGCAGTCAAAACCAAATTCGGATTGTAAGCGTTAATTGTCATCACACTGAATGAAATCTGCGAGCCGTCGAATGACGAAGGAGATGTTACAGCTAGCCCCACATGATACGCCGAGATGTCTCTTCTCTTCAGGGTCTCCTTGTAGATGTATATTTTGGCTTCAAAAAGATTGAAGTTGTTATCACCTTTTACAATGGGATTCGCGCTGAAATCGAAAGGAATATCCATCCCTCTTTTTGAAATCCTGTTCCCGCCCCTGCAAGCCTCAACTTGAAGGCTTTCTTTGTGTGCAATGTAGCGTGATTCGGAATTTGCCTGTTGATTTCGATTCAAACCTAGGCTTTTTTTATTTACTAAAGACGTTAGTTGTTTCGTATGATCATAACTTGCCTTAACAATATTTACGTATTCTTTACAGCCTATGGCGGGCCGAATGCCACACGGCGGACGCCAGGGGCCGCCGCGACAGCGCCACCAACAGCCCCATGGTCCACAACAGCACGTCGCATACACGCCGCACATGCCAGCCAGCCAAGCCAGCCAGGTCTGTATATCATATCTGGAAATGATTGACTGGTGATGTTGATAAAGAGGATATTGCACGGCCGCGCGGGGACACGAACTTTTATCTTCGAGTGGTGAAAGTATGCCTTGCGAGTGAGCGAAGTGAACTGGCGAAACTCCTATGAAACACAACTTTTTTGAAAAAAACGGTCGTGCGCCCGAGCGAAATACAAACATCCTTTTGTGGGAAACTTTAATTGATTTACTTTTGTTTATGTGGTTTGGTAAAGGAGGAGGCTCAATTTGGTTTGCTAAATGCGTGATCGGAGCACGGTTTAATTACTGTACATTTACTAATGAAATGTATAACTAATGTTTGATGCTAAGGTATTTGTTCTTAAAGCGAGAACAATACCATTAAAAAGAAAACCGATTATTTTCTTTGCTTTGTAAATGGAACATGATGTACAACACTCGTTGTAAACACTAGAATAATGTTTGCGACAGTTCACCAAATGCCGCGTAGTTTTAACGAGGTTGTGTTACACTGTAAGCGCAACCAGGATTATCCATAAAATTTTTTTTAAAAAATAAAAAAATGTTCTCTGGTTAAAAAGTTAAAAACTACTAAGCTTTCAGCTGTTCTTCTACAGCTTTCATCAAAGTGAAATGATGAAAGCTGTAGAAGAACAGCTG
>JAOBAT010048122.1:0-29920 GCA_026413305.1 Hydrozoanthus tunicans | reverse complement strand
AGTCGTGTATCATTGCAGATTATCCTTATGTTATGTCACTTGGTGCTGCATTTCAATCTTTGGTACAAGAAAATTACAACGAGTTATTCGTCTTGGTTAAAATGGGGAAAAGCAAAAAACACATTAACTTTTGTTCGTATGTTTTGTCCGTCGAAACGACGCACTTAACAGACGAGTTATGCGTCTAGGTAAATTCAGAACGAAAAAAACACGAAAAAAAGTGCCCTAATTTTGTAAAATATGAAAAAAAGATGTATGTAAGACCGGCCGCGAGTGAAGGCTATACCTGTAGCCTCTTGTTGTTCATAAAGCAAGGTTGCTTGTGTCTATAGAAATAGCAGAGTACGGGATAACTTGAACACTTGTTTCCGCCTCGTTTTGTCCTCGTGTCCTGATATGTCATGCCGTATTGTCATATAGTGTCCTTCTGCTTTACTACATAAACGTCGCAGCATCAGCCGCCGGGAGCGTTTTTAAAAGCTTCTACAAGATACCATTTGAAAATAATCAAATAATATTTAAGAAAACGTTTGTGCGGTTTCTTTCAACAGAAATTTGTCTTCTCTAAGGTAACACTTGTTGAAAATACAATTTTCGTACATTCATTAAGGCACAAGTACCCATTAGATTGAGCTTAAGGGTTTTTTCTTAATGAGATCGTGCCCATAAGAGATACGTCATACCTCTAAAAATAAACTACTATAAACTCCTGATTTTGTATAAATTTCTTGTTTACGCCTGGCAACGTGCGTGTAATGGTAATCTATAGACAAGTGGTCGCCTACTCAAAGAAAACTTGAATAACATTGTTCTTTATTTTGTAACATTGAGATCATACCCGGATAAAAATCAAAAGACGAAACGTGCAGTATACGAGGAGCGATAGTGTCTTTCGGTCGACCTTACTAATTACAACCTTTTAGTTAATATACCAGTGTTAAAAATCCGCTACCACACCGTGTCAAATTTTTTCTTCAACAAGTTCATTCGTTGGCTATACTAGTTCAAAGTAAGTCTTGCGCTTATCTGTAAAGCTCTTTAACTGAAACATACACCATCTGATAAGCTTTTGCCAATCTGCTTAACAATCGACGACACCCATTTTGATTATTTCTATGCCGGCTTTCAAAAACGTTTCGTAAAATTGACTTGGTCGGAGTTCACGCGCCAATATCTTTCAATCCAGCTGTGGCGAGCGGCGTTCTGTCTGAAGCGTAAAATGTTTAAGGCCTGTTGATCTGTAAGACAAATCTAGGCCGTGATATAGGGCGGATACAGTCGGGTTGACGAAGAAAGCATGCATTTATAGTAAAAACCCGCAACTAAGAACCTACATTTTCGGGAGGAAGTCGGTTCTCATAAAATGGCAGTTAACACAATTTTAGGCTACCTATGTTCATGAAATAGGATCTCAATTCTGGAGCGGAGAAAGGCAAACAAAACATTAATTTTTAAGAATATCAAAAAAACATTCACAAGGGTTGTATAGTCTGTCTAGAGTACAAACACTAAATTTGTATTAAAAAACAGCTATTACTACGTTTTTTTAAATTTCAAATAAACTCATCTTGACAGTAATGTAATTCTGTTTTTTTCTTCGAACAAGAGTCTTTCATCGCAGCTGTAATGTTCTAATTTATGGTTTTAGAAAACAAGAAACTGTTTTCAATTTTTAGGCTAAGTAGGTTCTTTTTATAGGGGGTATAAAACCCAAATTTTAGGCTTACAGGTTCTTAATTTTCAGGTTCTTGGTTGCGTGTTTTTACTGCATATTTAAATACTTTTGTTTCTCTATTTGAAAATACGACTTCTCTGTTGGGTTCATTGAACAAAATAATTTTAGAATTATCCTTAATTTTCATAACCCTAAAACAACACTTAGGTTTCACCTGCCGCACTCGTAATAACAATTGACTTGAGGATCTTTCTAATCATTCTGTGCTTCAACTTATGTCACCTCGCTAATAATTATGAATTAATTCAGTCTTTATGGAAAATTTAGCAATTTGTCTCCAGGTGTATTGGCAAGCCCTGCTTCTTTCATTCGCATTACGAACGAACGTGAGAGGCATCTAAGTTTGTTGAATTCTAATGTTAATAACTTGGTTGAATTGAAATAGAAAAATGAATATATTAACTGACTTGGCCAGTCATGGAACTCGGTTGCTTCATGCATGAGATTAAATGACTTCTGCCGCCGTCGCCATAAGAAGGCGATATTGCCTTTAACGGGTCAAGAGAAATTTTAAACTGTACTTTTTTTAATTCTGAAAACAGGTAAAATTCGAGTAAACCCTTGTTCAAATCAGTTGCTATAGCGATTTGTTGAAAAGAACTGGCAACACTCAAGCCTATGCTGGGATCGGAAAAACCAGATAACAGCCACCAAGGTTTGAAAACAGGAACCGACCCACGCTTTGCTAGCCAGAGTTGCTGCGTAGCTGAGACTAGTTTGAGGTAAGGAAATTTTTTTAAAACTAAAATTCTTTTTAGGCCTCTTTTGTAAAGGACGCTGCGTGTAAAATAGCCCTTTAGAATAGAATAATTTAGTTCAGAATGGCAGTCATGAAAATGTTTGTTTTAAAAAAGGTATACAGGAAGTTTTCAATTAAAACGCCTTGAAGTAAAAACTGCTAGACGGTAGCTGTATTCGAGTTTAGTTTATCAGGAATGCAAAATAATTGTAGTTAGGGATTCAGTTTCACGAGCTAGGGTTAAAAGTCTTTGTTCATCACAACTCTTCTCTGGACAAATACTTTCTTCTTATCCGATTAAAAATTCCAACTTTCCTCTTTATGTGGTCATGAAAAACTAAAAAGTAATATCTTAAACAAACCCTTTAAAAAACGTAAATTTGCTTTTCACTCCAATCTTTGAAAACACATTTAAATCGTAAATATGCCTGCATGAATAAACTAAGCGAATATCAAATGCTCATTCGCTATTCAACGCAACATTTTAAAAAACTTCCTTGCGTCAAAGTCGATTTGAAAAAATCTTTAAAGCAGCTTTATAGGGTTCTCTTGTCTTCGTGATATGGTCAATAAATCTTTAATTCCCGATTTATCTCTGTAGAAAGATTTTTCGATTTACAATTTTTTTAGAACCATAAAAAATTCTTGTTATAAAATAGGATTGTTGATTAACATGCAAAGATCTCGTTAATTTGTATAGTCCCCGAAGGCTATGTACTGTGGTAATCTAATTTTACAACCTACACATGCAACAGCTGTTGCGTGAACATTCGAACTCCAAGACAATGAGGGCCCCAACCTCGTGAACTGCACGGAAGCCGATCATATCCTTTAAGGCCCTGTCCACACGTATCCAGATATTTTTGAAAACGGAGATTTTTTTTCTCCGTTTGCACCTCCGGTCCACACGGTGATTTTTGTTGGTTTTTATAAAGGAAGTTTTATCGTATTCCTGTGGATGGTCGAAAACGAAGTTTTCCTAAGACAATGACGACAAAACTATATTTTCTAGTTGCTGTGTCTGTGCTGAGAATCTTTGCCAAGTTCTTCTGCACCTTTTGACGATGGGTACTGCTCATGACGAAATTCACAAACATCAGAATACTGTACTTGGTTTGGCATGTCTCCACGTCTATGTTTTCGCTAACGCGAGAGACTTTGTATTCATGAGTAACTTTCAAAAGCAGCTCTACTTCATCATCTGGTCATGACCACACAAACGAGTCCGTTTTTCCTTTGCCTTTCGATTTACCTGACTTTTTAGAAGATTTCTGCATTTCAACAGCCTAAATTGCAATAAATAAGCGTATTTTTAAAATTGTTTTAGTGCATACGTGTAGACGACGTGCAAATACGATTTTGACACGGTCCGTGTGGACGCGGATTTTTCAAATACGGAGCGATTAAAATAAATCTTTGTTTCCACGGAAATATCCGTTTACGTGTGAAACAAGGCCGAACTCCATTTCTATTTCATCACAGTGCAATGAAAAACCACTTTTTCGAAAGCCTGTATTGCTTTTATTGATAGTTTCTGTTAATGAGCGAAAAAGGCAGTTAGTTATTGTAGACTTAATTGCAAAATTTAACAAAAATATGTGAGCATGCATACTTAAAAATACTCGGCTCAGTTCCAGTGATCCAAACCTTTTCTCGTAACTAGAGGCTATTGGTTGAGAATTTATAAGTGTTTGTAGCACGGGACGCAATACTTTTGAACTTTTTAACATCATTAAATTTTCTTTAATAGAAAAAGAAAAAGATGACTGCACTGCCAATTGTATGATTGCGTTTGCTTGATGCTTAGACAAAAGTAGAAGGTTAACAATTTATAGATCAAAGAAACACGAATTAGTCAGAGGATTTTGGAGTCACCCTCGGCCTCGGACAGATTGAATCCCTCTTCCTTTTTTGGCGGGGGATATTAGAAAGGGTTTCTAAAAAGGTCTTGATCTAAGAAACTGAGCGAGAGGGGTAGAGGATTTTGGGGTCACACTTGTGACAGATTTTGTCTCCCAATTCTAATATGCTTGACCAGAGTCTTCCCGCAGCTGCTGCGTGTATCAGCACACCTGCACTAAAGCCAACAAGCGGATTAACACAAACTCATCCGGCTTTGCACAGTTATTCACGCAATCACCATCCTTGTTCCCAGAGCTTTTCCTATGTTGTGGCACAGCACCCCTGGGTACGAGATTGCGTAATCACTACAATGTGAACGTTTCTTCTCATGTGCTCGGAAATATTATCAATGTCCTAGCATTGAGCCTGCAGTTCGGGCCGCAGATATAAAAGCGGCTTCCCGTGCACACCGCACGCGTTATGTGCGAGGCAATTCCATCCGCGAGCTCCCCCCGGGCATTTGACAGAAGATGAGTCCCAGGGGCCGGGCGTTTAGCGGTTAGCAGGCATTTTCAAACAACAAAAAAAACGGTGTTTGAAACAAGAGTTTCAAACACCGTCATTTTGAAATAAAAAGTTCATTAATCGATCATGCACTTGCTTTGCTTTTGTCCGGTGGGAGCTACTGTCATTTCATGACCCTAACAGCTCACCATTAGACCATATGACTGTTCATTTTCGACTCACGAGTACATAGCATATAGGCCACAATACGAAGGAACAAAAAACAACCACTATACGTGATAGATTGGGTAGAGAGTAAAGCACAGTAGATGCACAATGTTCTGTTTAGTTTCCGTTCCCGCTGTTTTATACAGCTCTATTGAGCCGACACAGTTATGTTTGTTTAAAATTGACAACTAATATTTTTGTATATCGGTTTGAAGGACTGGCGGGCCGGGCATTTGACCATCATTGTAGGAACGGGGTGCAGCGCATTTGACCACGAAAGTTGCCCAGGGTTTGTCCGGGGAGGGGGGTGGCCGGGGATGGATGCTCGCGGCTGGAATTGACCCGCACATTATTTAGCACACTAGTTGCACTGTCGCGATAAGCTAGAATCAGAAATACAATACAATAAACGGTCAAGCTTTCCGACCGCTGGTCAGGGGGAACGAGGACGCTGGGTACGAGGTTGACTTGTAGATTGTACCGCAATGCAGAGAAATGTCATAAAACATTCTAGAATGAATAATGACAGAAATATTTAGTACAAAAACGAGCGTATTTCGATTTTTGATTAATTAGACCTAGAGTCTTCGTTTTCTTCGTTTTCATAATTACGTAAACCAAGACCTTACGATTTTAAGATTTTCATATCCTGGGGTCTAACAGAGAACGATTATCAACACTAAAAAAACTGCCGTCTGGTGAGAATGGCATGCCATGCAGTAGGTTTTGGCAGGTTGTACTCCTAAAAGTGGCATAGTATGCTACTAGCAGTACTCGAAATTTTGCCAAAGTTATGCCAGAATTCCCAAATTATGCTTCTGCTTTCCGAAATTATGTTCACAAAATGACTTAGATTCTGTACATTTTGGCGCGCAAATGACAACACCAAATTATGATGTTTTTCAAATAAACTGTTGTTGTTGTAAGTTTATTTGTGTTTAACGTTTTATGGCCCTCTTTGCCTAGCCAAGGTTAACCGCGACGCAGAATTCGCCAAAAGAGGCCTAGTAACTAAGTATGTCAGAACAAAACCAACACTACTTTTAAATTTAATTTATTTATGTAGAAAATAAATTTATAATATTTACTAAATTTTATGAATTTATGCTCCAAAAAGTGCTAAAATTTGCTAATAATGCCGTGGCAGTGCTTGTTTAAGAAATTGTGCTTTTTCTTTTAATTATGCCAAAAATTATGCTAGTACAATCCGCCAAGGTCTGTTTTATCAACTGCTTCAGTCGATCTCCTCTAAGGGAAAAGGTCAAAACAATGGTACTTCCAAGGAACCCAATTTAGGGGGTGGGGTATTATGTGCCGCCACCCACCACCTTTTTTCAAAGTGCTGAATTTTAGGAGCAAATTTCATGTTCAATAAAATAGATATTGATAAAGTGCTTGCACCAACGCCTTCTTTGTGGAGAGAGGAGTCCATAATACAATAACAAACAATACCCCTGAATCAGGTTTTGAGAAATTGAGTTTTGAAAAAGTGGGGAGAGGTGGGGTAGGGGGGTATGTGCCGCCACCCACCACCTCCCTCGACGAAATTGGGTTCCTTAAAAATACAATTGTTTTGATTTCTTCCCTAAGACGGACACCTTCAGGACCGGCCACAACTGTCCGTCCGTCTTAGAGAGGTGTCCGTTTTTTTAGAGACTTAAAAAGAAGCAAATGACTGAGAAAACGCAGGTAGGGACCAAGATTTGGTGTCAGCTTGCTATCTAGAGGTGTGCTTCTTATCTGGGTGACCCTCTTGAAGGGTTCGACTGCCATCTAATTAATGATCAGATGGTTTCGATGGGTTTTCTTTTTTGAGGTCTTCGGTCTTAATTCGTTTTTGAGATCTTCGTGTTTAAAATCAGCCGGTCTTCTTTTTTGAGATATTCGGTCTTCGTTTTAGAAATCACCAGTCTTCGTTTTTGAGATCTTCGTTCTTCACATTTGAGATCTTCCGTCCTCCTTTTTGAAATCTTCGATCTTCGTCATTTGAGAACTTCGGTCCTTGGTCTACGTTTTTTTAATTCGGTCCGTCTTCGTTTCGAGACATATAAGCGCTTTTAACTTCCGTTAATACTTGCTTTAAACTGATTTTTGTTGGACGGTGATAAGGAGTTAGTATATATTCATAATCGTTAGCAAAAATAGAAGGAAACCGCGAAAAAAATCTAGAACAAAAAACAAGTTTTTAATGAAATTATTTTTAAAAGTTGAACAAATACTCCGGTAAAACAAAATAGTGTCTTTTCAACGTATCTTAATGAAAAAAATGCATCAATAGTTGGAATTATCTGCTCAGTGGAGACTCATCTAAATCAATTGCAAAATAACGAGAGTGAAGGCTTCCAGGAACTACCAGACCGTTTTCAGCATGAAAAGTTTTTGTGGTCGTTAACTTTTTCAATCAATGAAAATATGCTTCGTTTGTTTATGCTACTCTTGAAGCACAACAAACCTTTTTAGTTATATTCAGACGAGCTTCGTTGATGATCTGTTAGACTAATGTTGTCTATCAAGCATTATAATAGTATTTCAGACATTCGCCAAGAATCTGAGCAAGAAGGTGCATATTTAGAAAAAATGAAAATGTTAGGCTGAATTAAACATGTCAGGTCACTGACATCCATTGTTCTAGCGTATCTAGGTTCTTGCGCAATAAGCAGGTTGGGCTACTTCTTGCAGTGCAAACAATTCATGTCAAAACAGAAATTTATAGAGCTCTGTACAAATATAATTTTCATCACAGTTTAAACAAGTCGAGAGACCTTGCAAGTTCTTAAGGCAATTTTCGTAAGGCTCAAAGCAGGCACGTACGCTAAGATTTCATTTTGATAAACTCCCAACATATTTGTGAGTACGTTGATTGAAATGAGTTGCCCTTGAATGGAACTGGGGAAGCCATTTGCCAAAATCATCAAAGCCAAGAGTAGGTCACCCCTGGAGCTACTACAATGATAATAAACCTTTTGAAAGCAACATGTCAACAGCTTAAAAGCCTTTATGTATTTTTTACCTTTCTATATAAAAACCAGTGCATTTGGGACAAGATAAGCGTCCTACATAGATTTTTGAAAATTTTGCATACTTGCAATGTGACACTAAATTACTCGTAAACGTTCTCAGGACTTATAAACTCTTAATATCTTAATTCATTAGATGCTAAATGCTAGACGAGCAGATGTTGAATGTCTGGCCTTCGCTCGCTTTATGAAAACCCCCGACAGAGAGCAAATAACTCTAGTTCATTTTACTCGGCAATTGGCCGCGCTGCAGCTATTTCAAGATTCCTAATAAAATGAAACGTCGTTTGATTCAAAGTTTCGAGTGTTTACAAGTGATCTTGTCAATAAAAATTGACGTGCATAAAAATTCAGACCAAACCACGAAAGCGAAGTTAAGTTCAAAACATATCGGACGTTAATGTTTGTATATACATATCTTCGTGCATGCTAAATGGCCGCTTTATGAATGAGATGTCAGTGGCATAACTAAAGAGTTTGGTAATTTATGACCCAAGCTGCAAGTCATTGAGTTTAGAAACTCTTGGTGACAGGCTCTACAATGTAATATTAATACGGAAAAAAGGTTACGCAAAACTGAATAAAGGAGTGCTGTATGCAAAACACTTTGGAATGACAGAGAACACACGGAGGAATTTTCCCATCTTCCGAACACTATTAATCAGTTTCCTTTCACGTACAGAGCCGGTAGTATTGCTTTTAAGTATATAAACGATGCTATAGTTTTGGAAATAAGTCATTAAAGAAGCTCAAGAACTCTATCCAGAGGTTATATTGTTCAACTTACAATAAGAGGCGGGCACAAGAAACCGATTCGGCGCTATGTTATTGTCTGTATAGACAGGTCCAATGAACAGTCCTTCACAAGATAAATATTAGTTTTAGACAAATGGAATTGATTTCATCAAAGGTTATCGTGAGCAGCTAGCCCCGGTTTGAAATGTGTTACAGATGCTTTCAGGCTATAGACACATGTATATGTTACAGATAACTTTTGTGGCACTCTCTCGGCTAGCCATTGGTCATGCAAAGACAAGGTATTCCCTTTTTGCTATACGGCCAGCCTTCACGCAACTCTAAGCAGCTACAAGATATTTGTTTATTTTGATCTTGATTAGATAAACAAACTGTTTACAGACTTAAGTCTCGATTTGAGTTGTCCGTTTTTCTACTATTACCAATGCTTACAATTTTAAGTTTTACAAGTCGGAACGACAAAATATTATCGTGGGAAAACAGAAAAGATATCACAATATATCTCATCATACATTCATTAAAGTTCGAGGTTCTGGCCATAAAATCAATTACAACCGCTGAAAGATTTCCTTATTTTTGAGTTATCCAAAAGATTCCATTCATATTTCACCTCAACAATAAGAGAAACTGTTTATCATCTGCTTGTTTTTTTTATTTTTCGTTTTTAATCTGCAGTAATCAAATCAAAGCAAGTCCTTCTATCACAATTGTTTCTTAACGAAAGCAATACCTACAAAACATTTTGGGTTGTCTAGAAAGCCATCTGAAATCACGAATTAGGTAACAATTTCGATCTCTCTAAACCTGACACCAGCGTTAATTTGCACCATGGCTTGAGCCCTGAAGTTTTGCATTCCGCATTCGACACTCCTTGTATCAATCTAATTTAAAACATTCTCTTTCCAGAGGTCTTTGTACTCGCAAAGGAGAGCCGTCGGCCCGAGAGAAGCGAAGGTAAGCCTTTTAAGTAAAGGCCAAACTCTCTTAATGTGACTCATCGAGTAAAACCCTCGATTTTCGGCAACTAAGTGTATATTCGTCTGGGGGGAGATAACTAAGGGAGATAGGGGCACAGTTTGCTCAATAGCGTAATGACGTTTATTTACCAGACTAAACGCTTATATCGATAAGATGCCGGCGCACTCCTGAGCCCACTTCACACTTGGGGTTCACGTTGGATAGCTTAAAGTGGAGCGCAGTTGTGGAGAAAATAACCCCATATAATTGTCAATTGTTCTAGCAGTGTGGCATGCACGACAAGAGTAGTTATTGGAGGGATCACCGCTGTTAGCAAAAGTCACTTCTAGAACCGCGTGTGTGTTAGTTGGTGAAGTGCTTGCCGTTCTTCATCCAAACCGTAAAACTTAATTTTTCAGTGGCAGAAAAAAGAGAGAAATTTTTCAAAAATAAATGAGCCAATGTTGGTCTGAGTGCTATTGAACCGGTGGGCTCAATACACAGGTTATATACTTCAAAAAGTTTTAAGTGTATAAAAGCTTGTTAGAGCCTCCAAACAACCTGCAACCATTCTTTTTTTAGACTTATTTCCACTTAGTGTCGAGTTTAAGGAGTTGAGGTTTCTTTCTTTTCATCTTGTGGCGCTCAGTGTTTGGAGCTGGCACAACGGACAATATTTCTGTGTTTCTGACACAATGCAACTTTTTTTTTAAAGAGAAACAGCTTTGCATTGCGTCACCTGACTAACTCGTTAAGAATGGTTTTGTTTACTGACACAATGACCCGTTCCAATTGAAGAACTCGGGACAAACAAAGTTTAAAAGTACTCTTGAATAAGTAATGTACTGACTAGTTAACGCTTGTGAATTGTTTCAGAAAGGGTGGAATTGGCCCCAAGGGTTTGAGCATAACACGATTCCGGATACGAGAGCACTTGACAGCCTTTTGTATCTACAGTGATTGATAGAGGCGGGGCAGTTTGTCACTTGAATACATTGAGATTGTGCACAAAGCACACACCAAAGCCAACATCTCTTCTACGCAGTGATCTAGCATCAATCACATTCTGATCGTTTGAGATCCGAGTAATGAATACTTCGCCTCCCAAACTGAAACCGGAGAACCGGCGAATACGACAATACAAACAATCGTTTGGCTTTTGCCTTAAACTTTGTCCTATCAACAAATCTTAGCCTGTTTATCAAGCTATTGTTAAAAACTAATTTTATTCCTCTGTAAAACTGGCAGGCTTAAGAATGACACTTTGGAATTGACCTGGTCGTCTTCGACGTGTGATCATATCCAGACGAAAGGGGGAAAGAGCTATCTTTGTTCAATATACACTCACTACTACAACTGTCAATATTATACCCACAAAAACGGCCATCATGAGCGACAACAAACGGACTAGGTAGCAATCATTGGTAAACTAAACTTTGAGCATGGAAACAGACAGGATTTGCTGGCTCCTAGTGACATGTCTTATTGTATGTCTCTCTGTCCCGCTGATTGCTAGAACAGGTAAGGAACAGGCTTTTATCTCCTCTGTCAATACGACAAGTAGTCCAGTATGCTCGAACTTTGCAACGCTCCCTTTGTTTGGTATAAAATTTCGCTTTAATCAAATTCGAACGCATTTAAATCTTTTTCCGCTTGAAATCACACACAAACTTACCTAGCCTCTAAACTTACTTTTTGTTTAAGCTCGAGTTAGGCTAAAGTCTTTTCTTCCGCAAACGTCCTGTTTGCCTCTGGTAACTAAATAATTATCGTATACACATGTCCATTAATATTTGCTAAAGCCTTCCGGCCGCAACGGGATAAATCTATTGCTTCAATAGAATCCCGAATGATGTTTATCTATTGCTTATGGGACTGTATTATTAACAGAACGATCTGTATTTTCATGCTAGATGCTCACCTTATCAGCTGGAATGAATATGAGTCACGGGTTTGGCAATTTCTGCGCGCGTGTTAGATAGAAGGAAATTACAAACCTTAGAGAAAGCGTGGAATGTGCTTGTTATATTTGCGTTACGAGTGTGCAGCGCTTGTTTGTTTTATTCGTGTATCGCAGTTGGAGTCATGCAAAGCGTTATTTTACGAACATTGCACAATTTAAGCTTAGTTATCAAACTCCTGTCAAATTCATTCACGTGCAGCAGTTATAGACGACAATAAAAATCCATAAAGCGATTTCAAAAAAAAGGAAAACTAAACGAAACAAAATAACGACTTCACTGTTCACTGACGTTACGTATTTATTTGTTTATCTAAGTGAAAACACGTCGAGATTCTCAACAGATAATTAAAACATTCTATATACGACTCAAGTAAGTTTTAAGGCTTATCATGTACACGATTTTCTTTTGTTTTTCTTTCCGACCTTTCGTTGTGAACAATAAAAAAGCGGTAACCTTAAAACTTTAGGGTTAAACGAGCTTTGTACTTAAACTTCAGTGTGCGATTCAGAGAGTTTAATGCTTTGCTCAAAGTTTGTTTAAAAAAAGCAACATTGTCAATGTGATTTGCTAGATCGGGAATACAATATAGTCTGCGGCCAGGGTGATATAGGACTGTATCCAGTTAATAATTTAATTTCGCGACTATTATTTGATTGTATTTTTAAAATCTTACTTTTGCCTAGTGTAGTTTTTCCACGAATGGTTATCACACAAACCATCTTTTGGCTCAAATTCAATTTTTTTTTATTTGGGCAAATACACTCATATCAAGTACTACATTCGTTTAGCGTTGCCGTATGTAAATCAGACAATAGAACCGGAGAACCATATGTCTGTGTCAATGGTTAATTGCCTCGCCGCGAGATAACCAGACACTAGTCGCCACAAATTGTCAGAATAATTGCCGAAGTGATGGCTTTTTCGTGTTTAAACCATGGCCAAGCATTTTTTGCTTGAGGCAACTAGTTCTGCATGCACGAGACAGATCAACACCTTCTTGTCTCGACGAGTGTGAAAGAAATGAAGAAAGAAATCGATTTCGTCTTTGTGTTGTTTAAAAATATACCCGCTTCAGTTTGTGGGGATTTTTTATCTTGGTGTTTTTGTATTGATCTGAATGGGCGAAAACTATAAACTTGACGGCTCAATAGTCCCGATATTTTTCGATTTTCCTGTTTATATGAAGTATTTCCGGCCTTGAAATTAAAATCTACCTGCGTATTTTCCTGTTCCAGAAATATATTTCCCTCTAGCACTCATAAAAGCTTGATCTAGTTCCATTTAACGTTGAATTCGCATGCCGCGATCACTTGTTAGAAATGTTTCCCTACCCTCGTGAAAAGAGATTCGTTTTTTAGATTTTTTTAGTATAAAGGAGAAACTGTGCTTACAATCTGAGCACGCGCCGCACGATGCGTGCCAGTAAATGCTAATATTTTCAGAAAACTACTTTTTGTTTAGTTTACTAGGAACTAATGCAAATGAAAAGGTGCAGAATTTGCTCGTTCCGTGATTATCTCGTGTTTCAGGATTCTTTTTATATCTGAACTACTAAGGGAAGGACAGACACTCGTAAAATTGATGGTATTTCCAAGCTGTCTCTTTAAGTTTAAAGCATTTAGCTAAAAGAAAACAAACGGCTCTTCCTGGGTGCAAAGTTCCGGTCAGATTTTGATGGCTGATAAGTCGGAATAGCATCTTTGCAAGCTTTTCTCGTTTTTAAAGCTGTAAATATATTGTGAATACTTTAAAACTTGGTATATAATTTTTAGATGCATTAACACAGGACGCTTTTTCGAATAATTTAGGGGAGACAAGCATGCACAATTTTTATCAGGGGAGTACTTATCCATTATCTCAAGTGTGACCCTCGAACCAAAAAAATTAGATCTAATCCCTACCCGTATTTTTGTAAGAAAATTTTAACAAGAGAACATCTTAGGTTGAGTAAAGTTAGAAAACAAGAGCTTTCTAAGCTCATCTGTGCAGTGCATTAATATACACGGTACTCGGTTTAGAAATGTATGGTATTAAGAACGTTGTGCCTTCTAGAAAGAATGTTACACCTAATTAAAGCTCAAACAACGTCAGTATATAACTGTTGCAAACGTCGTTGCAAAACCCGGTTTATATGAAAACACTTCTAAACAGATTGAAAATTGAGATTCTCAAACTGGCGGCAAAACTCTTTTGATTAAGTTAACGAGGTGGTTTTAAAAGTTCTGCCGACACCAGTCGGGCTCACCGTAGGGCTCACATCGGCCCTCATTCACAGCAGGTTGTAAGAGCTCACAGTAACTACGGGTATTGGTTCACTAAATTAAGCACTCAACGGGTCCGTGATGAACGCTTAGCGCTCGCCTTTCCTGCTTCTTAGTACTGCTTCATTTCGCTTATTTGTACAAGCAAGTTTGTTCACACCATAGAAAGCATTGTGCTTGTTTCGTAAAACATTTGTTAATTTATGTCTTTGCGACATGTGAACAGCTTTCTTCTGAGAGATGCCCACGGGGTGCCTGGTCGCAGTTCATTAGAACAATTAATAGAACATTGTTGAAACTCTGTGATAAAAACTTTGTCTTCGCCCTTTTCTCGGGGTCGAACACGCTAGCCGCTCGGCTACTTTGCCGTCGATAAGCGTGTTCGGCCCTTACTCTTAAGGCGCGGATACACCTAAAGCGTGCTTTATGGCCACTTTTCCTCATGTTTCGTACGATATCTCCGTCCATGATTTGATCCTGCAGAATCGTATCGCTTATAAAATAGATGGTACAAAGTGGAATCAGTTTGAATATTTTAAGATTTTTCGGATGGTATTTTCAAAGGGAACTTGCAGTTTGGTGATTTTTTTTGGAAGTTTAAAAACTAATTTTGAAATTAGTACTTGATAAAAAAAACGCCAAACCGTTCTCAAGCCAAAGCTCTACTAGTCCCTTGCCAGGAGGAACGGTTTGCTGATTTTACTCAATATTCTTCTTATTCAAATATCTTTTTCAACTTCATCACTATATCCAACAAAAGTTTAGTTG
Source organism: Hydrozoanthus tunicans (assembly GCA_026413305.1). Classification (NCBI taxonomy): domain Eukaryota; kingdom Metazoa; phylum Cnidaria; class Anthozoa; order Zoantharia; family Hydrozoanthidae; genus Hydrozoanthus; species Hydrozoanthus tunicans. The sequence continues at coordinate 15,149 of JAOBAT010048122.1, read as the reverse complement.
TACTCCCGCCTTAAGGGTCGCGAGTTCGAGCCCCGGTCAGACCAGTGTTGTGTCCTTGGGCAAGACACTTCATCCGACTTGTTTCAGTCGAATCAGCTGTATAAATGAGTGCCAGTTCTACTGGGAGCTAACCTGCGATGGATAAGTGTCCTGTCCACGGGGGGTCAAAGACTCTCATCCGCTACGTCGCGGAAACCGGAATTACCGACTGCCAGCCTAATGAGCCACTTAGGCTCGAGAGAGGATTTAGCTTTATTTTTTTATTTTTCGTGGTGTATAAAAATTATAGCAAATTAATTACATATCATAACTTTTTACAGAAGCCGCTCGGGCGGGTTCGACCCCGTATGCACCACGATTTGCGTCGCAGCCGAGAAAGCTTTATGAAGCTTTTACGGGAGATGTGGTAAAACTCAAGTGCATTGTAGACGCAATTCCCGAAGCGAATGTCTCCTGGACAAGAAATGGGGCACAAGTTATTTCGAGCAGAAGGATACGAATTCTTAAAAATACACATTTTCTGCGAATAAGAAAACTCGTACTTAGTGACTCGGGGAGTTACAAGTGTTCAGCGTCCAACATACTAGGGAACATAAGTGCGGCAATGGAACTTCGTGTGAAACAAGGTATGTTGTAACATTCTTCGTAAAGAACTTAATTATCACCCTTTTGAAATTGAAGCCTTTTGTAGTTGATTGGTGTACGAAGGCACATTTTAGTGCATGAGTTGAAACTTTATGGAGAGCCAATCACAGCACAGTAAAGTCGATTTCAATGGTCAATACACACTAAAAAGTATATATATATATCAGCTAAAAAGTTTATTGAGCACGAAAACAAAGTTTATAGGGCTCCCTGTGTTTAGTATGGTCGAGTAGGCTTTAAGTCAATTAGTTGATGGGCCGGCTGGCGAGTGAGTTAGCAATGGATGTTTTTTTTAATATTTTGCTAAACTATTGTACATTCTCGCTAATGCATTTGACTGGCTTTTAAGAACTAGCTCTAAATGTAACCACTCTACAGGATTTAACCATTTTAGCGTCCCAATCAATTATCAGCACCCAACTTCTCATCTTAACTATTTGATCACTCAGTTTCTCATAACCAAATTAATGCCTTATTTTATATGTGTTATATAAGGGCCTATTATTTTGTATGTGTTAGTTAAGGGGCCTATTGAACACATACAAAATAAGACATTTGGTTATGAATAACTGAGAGTTGATCAAACAGGCAAAACTACTGGAGATGTAAATTTAAATTTTCCGAAGCTTGTTCAATGACAAGTACGGGCGTTAGTTGGAGATTTACCAGTACAACTGGGAATGAAAGGGTTGTATTTTTTTTAAACTGAAAACAATAGTTTATTTAACAGCCTTAATGCAGAATGTCAAACCGTTCCGGTGTAAAAAGGATTGTGGTATTTCCCTATTAACCGCACCTGCTCTAGCAATTGTCCCCACTTGAATCATGACCCTATTCTTAGAAAGAAAAAGAAATTAATTCCCCTCATCAATGCCATATAGATTTTCTAATCCCGGCCAGCAATAATCGTGTTCTTTTTCTTATGGCGGTGATGAAACCGATATTCTTGCAAGTGAAAATTATTTAGCAACTGATAACCTATTACATTAGTACAAATTCTGCATTTATATTTATAGAATTTTTAGAATATCAGTTTCGTAAGTCAAGAGTGACATTCTTAATGGCTCTTAATTGTCTGGTTAGTGTCTATATCAGATTAAGTGCCTGTCTGAAATTGTTTAAGAGCTATAACAGCAACAAGCAGGACTACTTGAAAACACTGCTTTCTCGAATAATCTTCCTGCATGTATTTTCATAATCCCTAGCCTCCTTACAGGCGGTTGGATATTTCAAGTCACGATGTCGCCGCCATCTTGGATTGACAACGAAATCAAGATGGCGGCAAGGCCACGCCTATTTGAGTTTTCCGCGCAATAAAAAACATTCGATCGCTTGCAAACAGGCTAAATCAACCGTTTTTTGAAGTTAGAAATTAAAAAAACAATCGCCCTGGGCAATTATTCAAAGAAGTATGGTTCAATTGCTTCAAAACCAAAATTATGATTCATTTTCTGTTGTCGGAATACAAAATTTCCTGATTTGCTACGTTAGATTTTATTTGAAATCCAGGTTCTCATTCGACTGTTAACTCGACCAAAATTTACGGCAAACTTTAAGTTCCTATAAAGCTTATATTTTTAAGTTCCAGATTAAAAGTAGAACCCTTTAATAATAGTGATTTTTGAAAATAAAACCTTTTCTCGCCGTTCCTGTTACATTTCGTAGACTTGAAGCGTGCAACGATGACGTAGCAGGAGGCATATGACGTAACACGAGGCATAAAGTAGAGACATTCTTTTTTAGCTAAAAAAATTCAACTCTGGCTACAATAGTCACATAGTTATAACTTTAATCATTGAACTATTCCTTTGAAACTGTTTGGAATGAAAGTTTCATTATGACATTCAGTTTTAACAGAAATGACATTTTTTTAACAAAAACCACATAATTCACTGCTGCTACGTCACAGGTTACTAGTCCCCGGCCTGCTCGATCAAAACTTACATTTCAATCTTTTTTTGATTAAAAAACATACTTAGATGTGGAAATTTTCTTTGGTTATTTGAATTTTGAGTTCACAGATGACAACAGTTTTAACCCATAAAGTAAAAATTAAGCTTGATAGGGACAAGTAAAAACGTTTTTCTATACCACTGGAATGGCATTTTTTTGTTTACTTGGGTATCAGGTTCTTTCTGATTTCGTTTGCAAACCTCGATTCCCGATTCATTCACAACAGAAAAAACTACTATTTTGAAGAATTGCCATGATAGATGAGGTGCCTTTAAATTTTCAATGAAAATCAGACTTTCGTGAGTTTATATTGGCGTTCCTACTCGTCTTTAATTCTCTGAGAACTTTTTAATTGACTTATACTCAAGTTGTGTGGTCTGGCGCACTTTTAATTTTAATTCCAAAAACACTTAGCAAGTCTTTTTGTACTATTAGAAAAAGAGTACAAATTTATTGCTTTCTTTGACAGACTTTTAATCGACTTAATTCAAGTCAGTCTATTGTTTAACACTCGACACGAATAAAGGCTATTTCCAGTTCAAAAGCACGTCGCATTCCAGTTTAGTGTGCTATGATTATTGTCAACTTGAATTATACGTCATATCTGTTAGTGTTACAAACCGGAAAGCTGAGCGGGAAGCTAAAGTTGAGTCGGAAGAGTTTGGTTCAAAACATTTTAAATCGGATAGACTTTGATCTGCCTCACAGTACACACCTTTGTATGTTATCAGTGAAATTCAAATTGTCCTAAATTAAGAATTGAAATTAAATTACTTGAGAAAGGACGGAGTTCGGAGTTCCCGCGAGTATCAAATTGGAATTTTCTTTCGGGAAGCACAAGTCGAAAGGAGAATAAGTTTTGTACGCACATTAAATAATAAGAAGAGCAATTTAGCGAGTCTCAAACTTCACAAATTTTTTGTATAAGAATCTGTAAATTTGGCGGACGCTCGTTGTTCTTAATAAATTGTTCTTATTTCTATATGTGGTTTAAAGCTAAGTCTTAGGTATATATCGCTCGTTGTTCTTAATAAATTGTTCTTATTTCTATATGTGGTTTAAAGCTAAGTCTTAGGTATATATTGCAATATCTGCACATTGTTAGGAACTATCTTCTTGGCAGGTAGACAATTTGAGATAAAGTCAACACTTGATAGAAAGAGAAAAACTGCGAATCATATTCAATTCATTCTTTATTGTTATAAAAGTTAATGAACAAAAATCGAGCCCAAGCCTCAGCTCGTTCTTAACTTGTTCTTGAATTTTGACCAATCTGAGCTTCATTGTTCTTATAAAGTTGTTTTTATAAAAAAAAAACACCTGTATTTAAGAAAGCTGTACAATTTTGTATAAAGATAGTAGAAATCCGTATACAGAAGGCTGCCGGGAAAAGAAGAATTATATTCTGTCGTTCCTCTACTCCTTGTCTTTCATTGTTAAATTTATAAAACCAAAAGTTAAAAGAAGAGATTGTTCGGATTATCTGCTGCAGCCCTAATCATTTCATTTTTTTGTTGTTCAGTTGTTAAAAATAAAATTCGCTAATCTTCTTTGTATGGTCAACTCCTACGAACAACAAAACAATGTATCAGTATCTTGCAAGAATGCGAAGGGTTTAGTATCAATCTTCCTTCAACTTTTTTAACCTGATCATTAACCTTTATTGGAGTTAAACAATATTTCAGTACACAAAGACTTGCATGAGACAGAAAGTTCTGCTTTAAACTGCTTTGGTTTTTAGTAAGTCATTCAAGAGTTTATTATTTAATCTCTTATTGAAAAAAGGGCTGTTTTGATTGCTTTTTTATAATACGATTTTAAGCTTTAGCTTCGACATTTTAATATTAAAGTTGGCTTTTGCCGATCTTAAGCTCTTTCAACCAACCCTCTATTTTATTTAGCGTTTGTTTTTTTCGCCATGCTTAATTTGTTGTTAGAGCGAACTTAATACTTTCTTTCCAAACAACTTTGAGTTTGTGTGGTAAATCGATAAATCCAGTGCGTTGCGTCTCTCTGCACTCACCCATGAAATTCACCTAAATCCCTTACCAAGCCCTTGTGCATTTATTTGTCAATTTTCCTGCGCACCTTTATATTAAGTTACAGTGTTTTGGGCAGCTTATCACTTAACCTTATTTCAAATGAAGAGAAGTATTGTATATCACCTGAGGAACATACTTTGCTGCCACAGGTTTCAAAGTCTTGCAACTAGATTGTGGCTTCAAGCGTAACTGAGTTATCTTTTAGTTTTGTATCACTTTGTCAGACCACTCGCTGTGATGAAATAGCTCCAGAGCAGACCCCCGTGGTCGGCATGACAGGAATTGTGCATGCAGACATCACAATGAAACACGATCACATGTTGAAAAGCCTGTGTTGAATTTTGTAAAAACTGCCTACTCAAAATGGAGTCCGATATTGTTCTTCACTCACGTCTTCAGTTGCTCTTTTAAACATGAACATGCTCTGGCGTTTTATTATCACGGTCATCAAGGATTGCTATCGATAGCCCAATTACTTCATTTGTGGCCCAATACGTGTTTACAAAATGACTTTTGAAAGGAAGCCGAGCTCTAGATGTGGTGGATTTGAGATCAATTACTTAAGATTTGTTGTCAGTGTATCCACCGTGTTTACAACCCTACTTTTGCTTGGTAAGTTAGTACATTGATTTAAACAAAATGTGTCGCTGTGAACTTATGGTAAATACATTGTTTTTTACAGATTTCGCAAGGGTTACAACTCAAGCGCCGACTACCGTGCAAAGCAAAGGTATCTTTCAAACATAAAGTGACGTCAGTTCTTGTTGAAAATAATCACGCATTCAAGGTTAATGGCATATTTTTGTGGTCAATTGAGGTTCTAAAATCTGATTGTTCTCAATGTTATTTGTAGTTCCCCCAAGATTTGTGGACTATGAGCGAATGAAACGGAAATTTCTCGCTTGGCCATCGTCCCATTCTTTCCGTCTCAGATGCAAAGCCGCTGGAACGCCGCCAATAACCTATCGTTGGTTAAAGAATGGAAGAGAGTTACGCGGCCGACGACTCGACCCGCATCTTAACACTTCACTGTGGTATTTGAAGCTAAAAGATCTCATCCCTGATGATGATGGAAACTACACTTGTATTGTGACCAATCCATATGGCACTCTAAGACATACATATACCCTCAAGGTTATTGGTAAGTTTATAACTATGGTATCGGGTTTGAAAGCGATATGCGATGGCTTCCAACACTAAATCGACTGTGTGTTAGATACGCGTAATTTAATCTCACTCTGAACCCCTTGTTCTGGGATTTAGGTTTGACAGCAAAAGCATCAAAGGCCAATTAATTCAACTTGGCCGAGATAAGTTTTTATATGGCAAGGCGGCAAAATCCCTATACCATGGCTTAAAGATTTCCAAGTAAATCTCAAACTGAACATTTATAGCAATTTGATCCTTCTACACAGCGTGTAAGCGCGATGAAGAGAAACAAGGATTTATAGAACGTTTCAATGTAGATTGTTGCAATCAAACATCATTATTTTAAACCGGTTTCGAGCAAACATTAACCCAGTTTTTAAAAACTAAGTTCGTGAAATCTCGAGAAAATTCCAAACAAAACTTCAGAATTTGTTGAAGCAATTGTACTTGTACAGGCAAAGAAAATGAATGGCCACTTTGTAGTTTTTCAAGCGGTGGTTTTAATGCTAAAACTTTTTTTGGTTTATGTGAATCTGTTTGCAGTAGGACAAAGGTTAATGCTTGGGTTTATGACTAAACACAGATGGATTAATTAAGCTAAATGAAATTTCCAACAAATTATTATTTCGTGCAAGGGATCTGTTGATATGCTTTGTCTAGTCTTTGAATGCTGGCTAAGGAAAAACGAATTCTTCATAGTTGTTCACTTGAAAATCCTCCTAACTAGCTAGCATATACTTTTCATTGAACAAGTTTGGAAGAATTTTTCATTTTCCGTACTTTTGATAAATTTCCATTTTCTCATTAGCAAACGACTTTTTTTCATATGTTATGTAAGGAGAAGTTATATGTTGATAATTGACTGGGACTACAGAAGTTAAGTCAAAAACTTGATATGTTTTGTTATAGCTTAAACTATGAGTGTTTAAAAATATTCGTTTTCATTTTATTTCCAATTGCAACTTTTTCTTACAAGCCCCTCAGCCAGAGAAAATTTAATGAGTAACTAAACTGTCATTGCTTAACTAGTACAAGAGAAGACATTTTATTCAGAGGAAACGGGAATTGATTAACCCTTTCAGCCCTAAGGCATTTGTCAACATCTAAATTCTCCTTACAGTAAACAAAAGAAAACAAACTGGTTAGTGCTGAGAATATTAAATTTGATCATCCACCAAAAACTCTTGAAGATGAATTAAGAAATTCTCCCAAACTTCTCATAGGAATACTATGGACTTAATTTGGGAGAATTTACAAACTCATCTTTAGGCACTCTTAGGGGTTAAAGGGTTAAAGGTGTTGACCACTACAAATGAAAAGCAAAATTCTCCAAAATTTCTAATATTGAAAGTATGAATCTTAGATGGAAAAATTTTATACACAACGTTTGACTTCTCAGCTTTTGTTTATTGAAATGCGTTCTCTAACGACTCCCAAAACAGTACTTCCAGTTTTGTTATTACTTTTGAGTAATATTACTGCATCACTCCTTAATGTTATCTTTATTGGCTTCCTATAGGCTCATTAATTAAGTTTTTGGGCTCACTTTAAAGTTACTATTTTTAGCGGTAACTAATTCTAACGACTCTAGCGATTTTGAAACCATCACAGTACAGCACTCGCTAAATAAGTTACGTTGTTGCTAATAGTAAAGGTTCTCTTTTATCATAGTTCTATAGCACTCGATTTTCAAAATTTTACATTAAATCGATGTAAGCATTGTCGTGCGTTCTAATCCATTTCGTATGATGCTTGTGCTTTGATATGTTCTCCACATTGCATCAAATCCTTTATTTCCTTATTGTAATGTTATCTATAATATTTTTCTTATTCTTATTAATTCGCCGTTTTGCGATCTTTTCTGTTAGTACGTAAAGAGTAATATGAATCAATACCAGTCACTATTGCCTTTGTTTTCAACGCGCCTAGGCAGAACGTGCGATCCATTTAGATTTTCGCCTTGCGAAATGTAACTCTTATAATATTTTTTTTTACTTTACTGAATGACGCCAAATAATGTTTGTATTTCTTTTTTCAGCAAAACCGAGATCAAAGCCTATTTTACAAGTTGATCTTCCCAAGAACACAACAACAGAGATTGGTCAAAATGCAACCATGCAATGTATAGTTGTTGCAAGCGGAACTCTTCCAGACTTTAGATGGTTGAAATGGAAGAAGATTCCTAAGATGTACCCCGATAACATAGATGCGTTGGAAGGATCATATGACATGCTGGATCCGACATATTATAAGACAATAGATCAGGAGGATCGTTATGGTGTAGAGTTAACAATTGTTAACGTGACTGAAGAAGATTTTGGACTTTACACTTGTCATGTTGGAAATCACTTAGGCGTGGATCATAGGAGCGCATTTCTTATAAGGAAAAGAAAAACGACACAGCCAGGTAAGGGCGCGGTGGAGAACAAACAATCCTACACAACATCTGATGTTTTCATTAACTTTTGCAAATGGATAGTCCAGTAGCATTGGAATCGACGTAAAGGAAAAGTCGTAACAACAGGCAGTCATTTCATCCAATCATATTGATCACTACTCATCCATTCGATTAAAAACCGATATATAACAGATAAGTAGACTTACGTTTCCTTGACATGTAAAACACTCCATAGGATACCTTTGAAGTAAGCTAGGATCCGTACAAATTAAACCACGCAATTAAACTAAGATTTAATTTTTTTTTATTTTTTTTTTTTCAGGTTTCGAAACTCTAAAGCGTATTTAGGAAAAATAAGATTGATGCTTATGGCTCGTGTTAATACATACCGCGTAAATGAATTGTGTTTTTACAATGAAACATTAACCCTTATTCTGCTAAACACAGTTTCACATAAACTAAAAAAATTCTAATTTCAAAACCATTTCTTGATGCCTACAATGTGACCATTCATTTTCTTTGTCTTTAAAAGTAGATTCTCAAAATGTCCATTGCTTCAACAAAGTTGAATTCTGAAGTTAATTAATTTTGTTGAGATTTTAAGGTTTTGAATTTTAAAATTTTAGCAGGATAAATGGTAAGCTCCGCTACATCGAATACTTTCAAAACTATATGTTTATATTGCTGTCTTTTTTTAGCTTACGGGGGCGGCCCACTTCGGCCAACTGGTGGAATCAACACAGAACCGGTAGCGATGACATACTCTCAGAATAAACTGAAAAGCGAAAGACAAGTTCTTGTTATACTTCTAGCAACATTTGCTATCGTCGTAGCCGCAGTGTCAACTGGAGTGGCAATGTTTTGCTACAGAAAGCGTTTGCGACGAAAAGCAAAAAACAAGAAACTTGTCACTTTACATCTTCCTTGCGATGACCGGATACCCCAAACTGCAACTCTCATCCCGGAGCCTGATACGCCGACCGGGACCGCACCCACTGTGAGAACAGTAACTTACGCTTCTCCTTCGAGGAGAAGAATTAGTTCGTCAGGGTCTTATAACTCGTCCACCCCTCTTTTCAGATACAATCGTAACGGAAGCTATAGGTCACGTCTTTCATCCACGAGGTCGTCGCGATTAGATTCCAATATAAGCGAAGGTAAGTATTTTGGCGTTGGATTTCTCGGCCACACTCTCAGAAGCGTTGCTACCAGTTTTTACTGACTTGCAAGCCCGTATTCACAGGTTCACCAGTTTTTCAAAGTATATTGTCACTGTTTTCTTAGGACAATGGGAAGACGAAAAGTTTATTTCCTTTTTCTCTTTATAATGATGGACAAATTGGATGCATTTCCAGCCTTTTGAAAAGACTTATTTTGAAAACTTTTTTGTGATGCACGCTCTCTCCTCGACCGTCTATGTAGATGTTTACGACGCCCAAAAAGTAGGTATATTTGTCTATGAAAGGGAATATTTTTTCTTTCCGATGCGTTTCGCTGATTTACAAGAAAGTTTTTGTTTTGTTTTCAGATTTAGATCTGCCTTTGGATCTAGAATGGGAAATAGACAGAGATTTAATTACAATAAAAGAACAACTTGGCGAGGGTGCCTTTGGTTTAGTCATGAAGGGTGAGGCTCGAGGCCTTCTCGAAATGGGCAAGACAGCTACCGTCGCTGTTAAAATGCTTAAAGGTAAGCTCAGAAGTACCAAATTAGCTTTATTCTAGAGAGGAGGGGTTGGCGCATGCGCAGTAGTAAGATATCTGCCTCCAAAACGCGAGACCCCCGGCTCGATCCCCGACCTGGTCGAGGGGTGAGTGGTTGAATGACCATCTTTCCTGCTAAAGTCCGCTCCATTTTCCATCCTTCCGGGGTCGTTAAAATGAGTGCCAGCATACATGGACCGCGAAAGTCATTACTTCCGTCCCCCATTTTTTTTCGGTGTCGATATCTACTATTTCGTAGGTAAATGTCTTACATGTACAGTTTCTAAACCAATCAAATTGCGTGTAGTCGAGCAACAAGTAATATTTTTACTTTATCAATATTTTAACGTTACAACACCCGTTTATGTAAGGCCTCTCTTTGGCAAGTATAGGCGCATTTTCATGGAGTTTTAAAAAATTTCAGCTGATGCAACAGAAAACGAGTTAGCCGATCTGTTGTCCGAAATGGAGACAATGAAGGAAATAGGAAAACACAAGAACATAATTAATCTTTTGGGCGCCTGCACAGAAAAAGGTGAGCTGTATAAAGTTAGTTAAGGTAGTAAGTCAGTTGACAGTGACATTAACAATATCAATGACAAAAATAATAATAATGATAATAATAATAATAATAATAATAATAATAATAATAGTTCGTGGCTTATATTGCTCCACTAGAAGATGTTTATATAGTCCCCTTGTACGGCTCTTTTCTATTTTCAGTCAGTGTACTTATTTATTATTATTATTATTATTATTATTCTAACTGATTAATTGCCCTCAGTTTATCGTTGACGGACCTTAAGAGATGTATATTTTAGACTTTTAATATTGTAGCTGATTCTTAATGTCCATTTTTAACTATTTATAACTTTCATTTTATCAGGGCCTTTCTGAAAATCACTCGCGTAAGAATGCCCCCGGTTTAAATATGGTTATAAATGAAAATTTTTAACTAGAGTGCGTGTTCACACTAGAGACGCAACCAAAGTAACGTTTCCGTTTTCTTACGCACACCTCGCGCCTGCGTTTGCTCTTGCTTCGCAAATTTCCAAGTGTGAATAGAAGTGTGCTTGCGTTTGAAACTCTATTGTGAACACGCCTTAAGGTAATTCCCCAGTTTTGCTTTGCGCATCTTTATTGCGCATATTAGAAATCTTAAAATGTTTACACATTTTTTGTCATATTCTAGTGAATGTTGAGCTCTCGAAGACATATCTGAATAAATAATGCAAAAAGTAGTTTTCTTCGTAATATATGGGGCTTTTTCTTTAACAAGAGTTGCAAGTGTGGAAAAATATAAAAAACGAGGACAGGAATACACTGTTTTTGAGGTATTGGAAACCTAATAACTAGAAAGGCACACAAAAATGCACCCTTACCAAAATTGTTTTTGCTGAAAATCACAAGAAAATTATTTTCTTATACCAGAAGAACTCTTCCTTTACTTTTCTTATGCTCCTCGATGTTATCTTGGTTGGCCACATGGGGTAATCTATACTTTTAATTTCAAGCTTACAACAACAGAAAAATAGCCCTGAAGGGGGTATTTGTAACATTCATATCTCAAAAATTAGTATGGGCACATCCCTTTTTTGTTCCATTTTTTCAATTTACATATAATGATTGACAAATGAGGAAAGCTTGACGAAAATCTAGGTGCAGGTTCTATTTCAATGAAATGACCTTAAACGATCTGTTGCCTGCATTTAAGGGCCATTGTACGTTGTGGTGGAGTATGCGCCGCATGGTAATCTGAGGCTGTTCTTGAGGGAGCGAAGGCCTCCGAACGAGTATTTCAGCCAAAACCAACCACAATCGACACCGCACATCCCACTAACAATACGAGACTTCATATCGTTCGCATTTCAAATAGCAAGAGGAATGGAATACTTGACAGCTAAAAAGGTAAATCGACTGATACAAGTCTAGAGAAACCTTTGTAACGAACAAAAACATTTAGTCGATTAAAAGCCTTGAAATACTGGTTTGTGGAGAATTATTGTTGATGGGCATGAGTCGCCCTGATGAAGAACCGAAGTAAAAGTTCGAAACGTTGGTAAAATTTTGCGTTTCTGTTTTGGCTTTTACTTTCTAAGACACTATATAACTCAAGCCAAGGCATCCCTAAGGGATCCAGAAACACGTTGCTGTTTGCTCACCTCAAGTTTTTTTTAAAGAAAAGTCGAACAAAATACAAACGAGGTTAATTTTTTTTATCACATTTTACAGTAACTAGAACATAATTTTTTTAATGATCGTTGAATGTGTTATTTATTAACAATCCTCTTATTGACTAATTTTGCAGTGTATACACAGAGACCTAGCTGCTCGAAATGTGCTTGTTGGCGAGGACTATGTAATGAAAATTGCAGATTTTGGTCTTGCAAGAAACGTGCGAGACCTCGATTACTACCGCAAAACTACTGACGTAAGTACAAATATATAGAAGATCGTGTAACATAAAGCAGCATATTAGTCTAAAATTAGAAAAGGCACAAATAAAAGTGTTGTGCATACGTGCTACGTACAAACCGCCGCCTGGTTAGCCTTGTTGATAAGGCGCCAGTCTTTCGTGCGGGAGGCCCGGGTTCGATTCCCGATGCTGGACTTTCACTCAGGGTCTTAAAATAACTGAGGAGAAGGTGCTGCCTTTGCTCTAACACCTGCAAACGGTTAAACCTTCGCGTCTTCTCGGATAAGGAAGTTAAACCGTAGGCCCAGTCTCTCGATCTTCTATCGAGGGACTTAAAAGAACCCACAACACTTGTAGACAAAGAGTAGGGTGATCCCGGTGTCGTGGTCTGTCTCTTCTACTAACTGAGGGCAGCTGTTAACTCATATAAATGTGAACCGTATATAGCGGACTTTCTGTGACCCTTAACTGTAAATTATTGTTAACGCATTGAGGCAATGCATAATGCGTACCAAGAACGGTTATTATTATTATTATTATTATTATTACTATTATTACTATTATTATTATTATTACTATTATTATTATTATTATTATTATTATTATTATTATTATTATTATTATTAACTATATGGAGACAGCCAGTAAAATGGCACTGAGGCCTAACCACCCCTGCACACAATGCCTTCGTTCCCTTTGACCAGCGGTCGGGAAACAGCTAGGCCTAGTAGATCAGGCCTAGTAGATCAGAAGGAACAAAAGCCTATACTGGACCCTAAAATTAGTTTAAGACAGAGCTCAGTTGTTCAAAGGCCAATTAACACTAGCCCAGGAACCTACAAGTTGTCATGGTAATTATCCCTGGATTAAGGCAAATCGTCTTTTGAACAAATGAGCCCTTAGCAATAATTTTAACACGAGAATGACGATTTTGAACCTTGAAGATTTATTGACAGACATGTTTCGGCGTAACTTACGTCATCATCAGTTTGAATGTACAATACTTAGATTGGTTTAAATAGCTAGTTAGCACGTGCAAATGAATAATATACAAGGAAAAACAAAAACTATAAAGATAAATAAAGTTTAGCATGCGCGGCCTGGTTGATTTAGCATTAGCCATTTGATGTGCATGGCTTCTTTAAGCTTAACTTGGTATTCTGTATGAGCCGTCTCTAAAATTTTGAAGCACTCTGTCGAGAAGGCCTCACGGCATTTAGTCGACACATTTAGATGTTTGAGTAAATGCGATGATCTGTCTCCAAAGAGGTGTTCGTAAATAAACCTTCAAGGCTCAAAATTATCATTTTCGTGTTGAAACTATTAGCTTTGCCGCTAACGCAACGAACTAATTGGCAACAATGCCGATTTTTAGTCACCAGCCAGATCCTAAAAGCGCAACGCAATTTTTGTTGGTATAATAAATCACTGAAAGTGAATTAAGTAATTTTGGATATCAATAGTAAATAACTCTTTGAGACTTGAAAAACTGATTGTTTACTTAAAAAGGTTTTTAACTGCTGGTTTAGAAATTGAGCACCTCAAGTTATAATTTGTTTGTGTAATAAAGGGTCTTTTTTGATATGCTACAACCCACTATTCCTTCTTTCTCATGCGTCTCTTTATTTGTTATATTTCTGAAAAATAAGCAACCGTTAAACGAGTAGTAGTTTGTAGATCATTGCATGGAAAATCATTCATTTTTAATATAATCTCTTCTTCCATTTCAGGGACGCCTCCCAATCAAATGGCTCGCAATAGAGGCCTTATTTGACAGAGTATATACTACTCAAAGCGATGTATGGGCATATGGAATACTTCTGTGGGAGATATTTACCTTGGGTAAGAATTAAAATAATCTTCGGAGTCCCTCAAGGGAATCCAGCCCAACTCTGTTGGACTGTTATGACACCTTCGCGCTAATTTGCCCTCACGTGAATTCCTGCCAGTTGGGAAGAACGGCTAAGCGGTAGTTAGTGAACCATGAATATCGTGGCTCGGCAGGTTACAACGTCTTAGCGATAAATAGCTTAAGGCAACTGGTTTCTGTAGCTTAACGAGTTAGGGCGTTTTACAAGTAATTAGATAATCATGGACGCTTGTAGTTCGATGGAATAGTAGAGGGCTTTTAACTGACAATCAAAGGAACTGTAGGTTAGAGCATCTGACCGGTAATTAGAAAATTGTGGATATTGTTGTTTGGTGGAATAGGGTATCTCAGCGCCAATCAAAAAATTAATTGGTTAGAGCGTTCTACCATCAGTTCAGAAGTTCAGGGAACCCTTAAGTTTGGTGAAATGTAGCTTCTCGATCAGCGGTAAATAAAAGATCAGTGCCGGGTAAGAGCGTTTGACATGTATTTTGAGGGTAATGGAACCCTGTAGCTCGGTGGAATAAAGCATCTCACCAGTAATCAAAAGATACATTATTGTCTTAGGATACCAAGTATTAATTACCATTGTTGCATTCAATATCGAACAGGAGGTTCACCATATCCGGGCATTCCAGTGGAAAAACTCTTTGAGTTATTGAAATCGGGATACAGAATGCAACATCCTGCAAACTGTCCAGACGAAATGTAAGTGTTTAGTGTGATATAGCTTCTTGCGGATATTCCTTATTCTACCATATAACAAAAAAACCTACGAAAACGAGAGTTTCTTAGAAAATTAGTCAGTTAGCGTTCTCTTGTCGGTACAGTAAATCCCCGCGAATAAGAACTTAAATTTTAAGAACCTTTTAGGCTAAAATCTACCAGTTATGTTCCCTCTAAGTAAGAACCTATTTAGCCTAAAATTTGGATTCAGGTTCTTAAATTCTAAAAATAACTATTTTATGGAAA
>JAOBAT010048011.1:0-29921 GCA_026413305.1 Hydrozoanthus tunicans | reverse complement strand
AAAGTTTTTCAAAGTAATCAGTTTACTTAAAGTGCTACCAAAGCAAAATCTTCAAACTAGTTTGAATTATTTAAAATTGAAGTTTCATCTGTACAACTTCCTTTTAGGCACTTGTTACCAGTTTTTAAATAAATTTCACTGGGAATTCATGAAAAACCATTGCTTATTTTAGTGCCAAAGCTGCAAAACTTTTTAAGCTTCTTAACTATATGTACCAGGGTTCGTAAGGGCCCTGGAAATCCTGGAAAATCCAGAAAAAGTTTTGAAGCCCTGGAAATCCCTGGAAATTTTTCATTAAACCCTGGAAAATTTCAAAGAATCTTCTTTAAAAAACTAGATTTCCCAAATGATGCATTGTTTTTCGTTAACGTTTCAAGTAACAATTAAGACTTAAAAATTAATTTTTGCATGTCGTTGTTATATTAAGTCCAATAAATACAAAATTTTCATGACATCAATTACTAAAACGTTGTTAAAACAGGTGATTTTGAATGTTAATATTTTCATTCTCGGTTTAAAAAGTTCTGGAAAAGCCCTGGAAAAATAAAAATACAGTCCTGGAAAACCCTGGATTTTTTAAGTTCTGAAGGTGTATGAACCCTGATGTACATGATTTGAAAGGTGGAGGATCAATCTCACTTTCCCGGTGAAATTCATATGACCATGGCGAAGTTTTCATGGCTAGTGGACCAGTGTTTGAGCAAAAACCTCACTAAGACGCTGTAAACACTAGTAAAGGAAAGGAGTCCTTTCAAACCATATGATGTTCACACTTATTGCACTATTTTGAAAGCTTATTTCGGGGTTTGAAAATTGTTGAATAGAAGACATTTGCTAATAATAATAATAATAATAATTAGCATTTATATAGCGCCTATCCATAGGTACATGCTCAAAGCGCTTAACAATAGTTTACAGATGACTCTGGTGTTGAGGGTCTTAGACAGTCCGCTCTACACGGCTCACATTTATTTTTCTAAGAGTTGCCCTCAGTTGGTAGAAGAGACAGCCCACAACACCGGGATCACCCTACTCTTTGTCGACAAGTGTTGTGGGTTCTTTTAAGTCCCTTGATAGGAGACCAAGAGACTGGGCCTACGGTTTAACGTCCTTATCCGAGAAGACACGAAGGTCTAATCGTTTGCAGATGTTAAAGCAAAGGCAGCACCTTCTCCTCAGTTATTTCAAGACCCTGAGTGAAGGTCCGGCACCGGGAATCGAACCCAGGCCTCCCGCACGAAAGACTGGCGCCTTACCAACTGGGCTAACCAGGCGGCGGTTATTTACTGTTGGAAAAGCCCTAGAACTATGAAGTACTAACAACAAATAGTTTCAGAAGCACTTTGACAGTGAGTGTGTCATGACTATCCTACAGGATCTACCTCCGCTGCAGTGTCTAGGGCTAGGGGTGACATCACTCCAGTCAGGGCCATCTGATTCCAAGAGTCGTGCTGCTGTAATAGTGCTTGTACTTGAGGTAAGTTTGTTTAGTTGTTTTTATCTCAAACTGGTTTTTTCACTGTTACAGTGCTGTAGCTGGCTGCAAGAATTTGTTCAAAAATCAAATAACCCGTTTGTCTTGCAATCAACTTTTTTCTTATTACAAAATTAACTGTTAGCACAACTGGAGTAAATGTTTACAAATCCCAGCAAGAGAAATTACTCAAAATTCAGTGCACTGTTACATTTTTTTGACACTAGGCTTTGTGGATATTTAGAATGCATTTCTTTGAGGACATTCTCATCTGGATTTCGAATCCTAAAAAGGGATATTTCATTTCTTTGAAGAAATCCAAAAAATTGATTATGATCCCTATGAATGTATTGGGAACGAGGATTCATTGGATTCGATCAGACTCTGGATTTTTAGGATTGATGGGATTTTATTTTGCATTTGCAGCACCAAAGGCTGATGGAACATATTTTGGACTCAAATTATGATGCAGTGAAGCAGTATCTTGACCTAACAGAAAACGGTGAGTAAAATGGACTATTGTTCAATGATTTAGGAAAAAGGGACAACTTTTTTTACTTTTATCTTTGAAATTTTTGTCAAACAAGATTAATCCCTGAAACGACCTTGAACTCACGTAATTTGTCTTAGAAAGGCTTTGTGATTATTTGAAAGAATTTTCTTTGGCAGAGTTTTGAGAGAAGTCAAGAGCCACCAAATAGTTTTGATGTTTTTGGCTTGAGCTAGTTATTGCATTGAAATTATATTATGTTTGTCAGCTGGAGTTAAGTTTTGAAAATTCTCAAAAATACTTGTTAACATATATAGAAATTTCTAAACCTTAATACAAAGATCATTCAACACCATAATTTTGTTATTGCAGGTAAGAAACAAGAACTAAAACATCTACAATAAGAACAACAATGACTTTTCATTATAAAAATAAATGCTACCAACAATAAAATACAACCAAGATGGTGAAATGTTGAACACAAGAACTGAAATATGTCCAATACAGACAAGTGACATAATTTTTAAACATCAAAAATAAATGTCAAAATGGAGAGTTATAGTTTTAAAGTTTGTTCTTTTTAGTTGCATCTGGGCTAGTTGAAGCCGATCTTCGAGAAAAGTGTGATGGCAATAGAAACATCCTTCATGCGAGTGTGTCAATGTGTTACCCAGTCTCTGCTCATGATCAAACAAGCACAGCTGATGGATCAAAGGCCACGGGTGCAACAGGTGGCATGGGAACTAAGCTGGACTCCATCAAGGGTGCAGTCGATGCCTTGGCAGCAGCTGTTGCTGCGGCAGCCGCAGCTGTGCGGTCTAGTGGCAACACATGTGGTAAATGATTATTTCTTTTGAGAGGATCCTCAGTTGTTTTAAAATGCAAATAACCCTATGTTTTAGGCTATGCTATCGTCAAACTCCTTTATAAACTCAACGTTCGGCGAAAATATTTTCGAATTTTATTAAATTGTTGATTTTTTATCGCCCTCCGAAGATTGCCTTTCTCTGCCAAAAACAAGTATCATATGGTCAATGACCGAGTGCAACAGGGAGTGGGTTCGAACGTGATGATGGCGTCACTCGCGACAAAGAGCTTGATTCTTGATTCTTCCTCGTCTTTGAATTCAAATGAGTTTTCAGATAAATCACTCAATTCCTCGCTGCAACCTTGCACTTCACATTCATCGGACAACATATAGTTGTATTTGCCTCTGAAGAACTATCGTGAAAGCTAGACCGCGAGTGTCGTCATTTCCCAGGCCCCTGATTTTCTTCAAAATACTCAGTTGTGAACCATTTGCGCACAATATTCAAACGCAGATAAAAATCGGGAACACAATCAATTATTCCCGAAAATTTTTTTTTACTCTTCTTGGTAGCCAAAGGGGTTTTCGCCCAAGAACCCCCTGAAAACGGGTTATTTGCATTTGTTATTAAACCTACTTTGAGCTCTAGTCAGATCACTGTGTTGTGTGCTAGAGCAAGACACTTAATCTGATTTGTCAGTTGACTCAGCTGTATAAATGATGTAAAATGGCTAATCTGTGTTAGACTAGTGTTCTAATCAGAGAGTCGTTGATTCCTATCTGTTTAACACTACAGAAACCGATGACAAGCGCTGGCTCAAGAATGGTATTTAGCCTTTTTTTATAAGTATTGTCACAGGTTTCTTTAAAAAAATATCCTCTATTTTGATCTCTGTATTTCTGTGCCCTTGGCAGAGCCTACAGCAGAACCAACTAACAGTAACAGTAGCCCGAGCAGCCGCCTTGGGGTTCGTGAGATGATGCAGAGAGCAATGTCAGCTGCACAGTCGGCTTCCTCGTCTCTCTCAGCACTGGAAGGTGGCGATGAAGTACCTGTCCCCACCCTCCACTGGCCCCCACACCCACCCGGTAGGGACTTGCAAGTGTTATTACTTACTCACTTACTCACTCACTCGCTTGTTTGCTTACTTACTTATTTACTTATTACTTTTATACTTAATACTTACTGACTTGCTTGCTTTCTTACTTAAAATTACTTAATATTTACTTACTCACTCACTCACTTGCTTCCTTACTTATTTATTAAATTACTTATTACTTAATACTTACTCACTCACTTGCTTGCTTAGCTACTTACTCGTTAAATTACTCACTAACTCGCTTGTTTGCTTGCTTGCTTACTTACTTGCGTACTCACTCACTCACTCACTCACTCACTCACTCACTCACTTACTCACTCGCTCACTTGCATACTTACTTACTCATAAACTTACTTACTTAGGCCTTTAGCTCCTCTTGGAGCATAGGCCATTAATAGTGTCTTCCCTCCATCTCGTTCTGTCTTGCGCTAGTCTCTCTAGGTTTTCCATGTTGCCCCAGTTCTTCATTTCCGCCTCAACATCACACCCCCAGGTGTTCTTGGTACATTTTTTCCATTTACCATAGGGATTCTATTTCAGAGCTTGCCATGTAACACTCTTTGAATATTTCATTAACGTGTAACTAATCCATCTCCATTTTTTCACTTGATTTATATTTCAATGGCCTTTTAACTTGTTTGCTTTCAAAGATCTTCACTTGTTATTTTGTCTGTCCAAGATATTTTCTGTGTTTTTACTCCTAGAGAATTAAAATGTTTTCTAGTGTTGTGAACAAAAGCTAGAACCCTATGTATGTACAGATACTTGCATATATTTAAGTGCCTGAACGGCTCATGCAATTCAGACCTAAACCTCAAGTGCTATCAAGAAACTCACAAGTATAACACCAGAAACAAAAGTAAACTGCGTTTGCCGGCAGTAAGGCATAATTGGGGGAAACAGAGACTAGCGTTTCATGCAGTCCGTGACTGGAATTCACTTAGCGAAGGCATTAGATCATCCAAAACTTTGAACGATTTGCCCCCTGTTTAAATATGGTTATAAATGAACAGTAGGTGTTTGAAGACTCCTACTAGACTAAGCCAACCAACTGACCCTCATCCTACCAAAATCCGATTTTGCAAAAAATAAACGTGCCACGTTAATCACGAAAATAGATGTAGCAGTGGAAAGCTAGAACTAACAACTAAACTAACTTTGTTTATTGTCATTATGCTGGGAGTGGTTGCCCACTCTCCCAAGCTAGTGGCTTTTGTGTCATCCCTTGATGCATAGATCTTGGCATGAAAGTTGATTTTGTAGTGGGAAGAAAATCGTACAACCTGGAGAAAAACCTTCAGAGACAGAAGTAAATCAACAAATCTTAGCCTACATGCGAAAATCAGGATTCAATCCCAGATCCACCGGGGTGGGAGGCAGGGGCGCTAACCACTCGGCCTTCCTGATTCCCTTGTTAAGTGCTGACATAGTAAATGTTGCTAAAATCATTAACTTGCAGCTAACAGTAATAGCATTTTATGTATAAAATGAAACTAATTTGATGAAAAACTTTCAGCCGAAGGTGTTGAAGAAGACAGTAGTGTGCTTGCACCTGCCAATGCACCCAGTGCTCCTCTGCCAAGCACGGCCACACCAGCAGTGGTAACCAGTGAGCCAGTAGACCGCCCAAGCAGAGCACAGCGTTGTCTCGCATTGCTATGTAACAGCCCCACCCTGTCACCATTTCTACTACAGCTAATGTCAGCCAAGTGAGTTGCATTTTTGGGAATGCAGTGTAACAGTTTGCAAGTTTTCTGTGGGCCCATTCTTAACCTTCATTCTTGTGCCCAACGTTACAGAGACTGATTTGAACTGTAATGTTGGAAAAGAACCTTGAACTTTTCCTTAAAGAAGAAATTATTTCTTGATTTTTTTCCAAACAACAATTGTGTCCTGAATTTGCTTTTTATCTTTAGTTGTGTGCTGTTTGATTAGTTCTGTTTTGTCAATTTCAATCGTCAAATGTTATGTTTGTTGTGTAAATGAAAGTTTGACATTGGTAAACTGGCCGGGACTAAACAGGTTTAGTTGTGTAAGAGAAGTAAGTTGTTGATAAAATGTGATGGAATAGATAAAATACTTCAATAAAGCTTGCGATCCAATCTCCTTCGAACACATTGAGCTTTCCATTTTTATGCGTAGAATAACCGTTTGGAATTTTCGAAGCATGTTTTGAAAGAATTTGTATCATTGAGCTTTCCACTTTGTTGCATAGAATAACAGTTTTAGATTTTAGAACATGTTTTTTGAAGGAACTCACATCATTGAGCTTTCCATTTTGTTTCATGAAATAACAATTTGAGGTTTTTGGAGCATATTTTGAGAGAGTCATTTGCATCACAGTGCTATCCACTTTGTTGCATAAAAAAACAATTTGGGATCTTCGAACATGTTTTGAAGGAATTTGCATTATTGAGCTTTCCACTTTGTTGCATAGAATAAAAGTTTGGCATTTTCGAAGCATATTTTGAAGAAATTTGCGTACTTGTTTTTCCACAGAGATGCAAATGGAGGAACTCCATTTATGTCAGCCATCAGGGGGAGGGCATATTCAGCTGCCCTTACACTCTTTGACACTGCTCAGCGATTGGCCATGAAAGAAAGTGGTGAAGTGGACAGGCAAACACTTATGTCAATGGTTTGCCCCCCTGATTGCCCATTGGATGCATCGCCGCTTCACATGCTGTGCTGTAACGATACATGTTCTTTCACATGGACCGGCACAGAACACATTAACCAGGATATCTTTGAGTGTCGCACTTGTGGCTTGACTGGAACACTGTGCTGTTGTACTGAGTGTGCCAGAGTTTGTCACAGAGGCCATGACTGCAAGTAAGCTTTGAAAGAAACTCGCTGCATGAGGTTTCATATAACTTTGTATACCAAACCAAAGAGTGTTGTGGGCCGGTAGGGTGGAAGTGCAATTGGTGCACACCCCCACTGGTGGCGCAGATCCACTTTTTTGTCAACCAACTATTTCAAAAAGCAACATTATCCTCTATGTTTTTCTAAATTGATTTTGAAGATCAAAATTTTGACATTTTTGAGGTTGGTTTTGCCTGCCAGTTTTACCTTTCAGTTTCACACAACTTAATTTCAAAATTTTTTTGTGGGAGCATGCCCCCATACTTTCTGTTATCGTCCGTTTCCTCGTTTAATTACATTCTCCAACAAAAATCCCTGCAACGGGCCAGTGTTGTCTTTAAGTGGCACATGTATAATTATGGCATATAGAATTCAGTGATGCCTTGCCACTTGAAACGAGGAATAATCTAAGTTTTGCATATCTACAATATCAACAAGGACATATGTTGGTGTAACTGATTGTACTGGTTGCAAGTCGTGTGGTTGATCGTTAATTGTTTGGAAGATCCATCTTGCCCAGTTGATACTTAGTGTTAAATTGGTATTGATATTGATAAAGATATACATTTCAGACTTTCTAGGGCATAGTTTCGTTTGGCTACACAGGCTCAGTACTCTATGTGGTTCACTTTTTAGGTTATTAGTACGTAAAAGTGATGATGGTGGTTATGACGGTGATGTTGATGATGATGATAATGATGGTGGTAGTGGTGATGATGGTGATGATAGTGGTGATGGTGGTGATGATAGTGGTGATGGTGGTGATAGTGGTGAAGATGGTGATGATAGTGGTGATGATGGTGATGATGGTGATGATGGTGATGATGATGGTGATAGTGGTGAAGATGGTGATGATAGTGGTGATGGTGATGATGGTGGTGATGATGGTGATGATGGTGATGATGATGATGATGATGGTGATGGTGGTGATGATGGTGATGATGATGGTGATAGTGGTGATGATAGTGATGATGATGATGGTGATGATGATGATGGTGATGGTGGTGATGATGGTGATGATGATGGTGATAGTGGTGATGATGGTGGTGACGGTGGTGATGATGATGATGGTGATGATAGTGGTGATGGTGGTGATGATGATGGTGATGATGGTGATGATGGTGATGATGGTGGTGATGATGATGATGGTGGTGATGATAGTGGTGATGGAGGTGATGATGATGGTGATGATGGTGATGATGGTGATGACGGTGATGATGATGATAGTGGTGATGATAGTGGTGATGGTGGTGATGATGATGGTGATGATGGTGATGATGGTGATGATGATGGTGATAGTGGTGATGATGGTGATGGTGGTGATGGTGGTGCTGATGATGATGATGGTGATAGTGGTGATGATGGTGATAATGATTGTGATGGTGGTGATGATGGTAATAATAGGAATATTAATGAACTAATTCTCCATCAGGTTGAAGAAGACCTCGCCCACTGCATACTGTGATTGTTGGGAGAAGTGTAAATGTCGAGCTTTGATTCCAGGATCTCAATCATCAAGGATTCAGTTGATGAAGAAACTGATAACTGACACCGACCTTGTTACCAAGCCTAATGGAAAGTAAGAAACTTCAAATTATCATTATCTAGGTCTATCTGTTTCTATAAGAAATTGTGGAGCCCCCAAGGATACGTTGGTTTTGATCTAGCATGCGACCGTTTTCATGTTAACATATCAGATATGCCTTTTTGTTACTAGGGGCGAACACCTTTTGCTGTTTTTGGTCAAGACTGTTGCGAGACAAGCAGTGGAACAAAGGCAGTTCCGACCCCATCGATCAAGTGAGCCATCGCGATCCAAGATTACATCCAAGATCCTTGGTTCTCAAGCTGCAATGCCTCCATTACCTGAGCATGATCTTGAGCCTCCCAAGTTCGCCCAGAGTGCTCTTGAGTTTATTATGCAGGACTGGAGAGGTGTCAAGGCCATGATTGTAGACAGCTGTAAAGGAGGACGAGATACAAGGTTAGCAATGTTAATTACAATGGTTAAATCAATCTCTAGAACAATGATTAAAACTTTAACAACCATAATAAAAACTAGACGCCTGTAATGGCGTTTACTCGGGCTACGCTTAAGCTTGGAACCTCGGAAATGTCATCACCAAATTCAGTTAGTAATGACAATAATGATAAGAACAATGATAATAAAGGTAATGATATTAACTGTTATTAGCTTACCACTGGCACTTGAGTTAGGGATGAGAGTTTCACACTGGATAAGAAGCCTCAGTGATAGAAAGGATTTAGAAATTCTTTCTGAAAGTCGCATTGAATGTGATGAAATTGAAACATTAGATAATAGATCCTATAAGATTATCTTCCTTTTAAATTGATTAAGACTTTTAGAAAGTTTGAGTACTTTTTTTATTTCATTCCTTTGGATACCTTATTTTGCAACATCTTTTTGTTCCTTAGTTCAGTTTACAAAATACTTTTTCTTGACAAGTTTCAGCTCTTGATAGCTCTCTTAGGATAATTTTTATCACTCAGCTTTGGGTATGTCATTTAAAGTGGTCCCTTTCTCTTGCATGTGGGACGTTACTTTGAATACAGAGCATTTATAAGCGTCGGTCATTTACCTCCTATTAATTAAGTTTTTTCGCCTGTTTGTGAGTAGGAGCCCTTGCACAGAGGGAAGTAGCTCGACTGAGAGCCCTTCAGCTTCAATGCTACCACTGTCGGAACAAGAGAAACATTTAACTGAACAGCAAGGAACCCTTCGACTGGATGCATTCACCCACTGTTTAATATGCAAGTGTCCTACGGAGGTAACCATACTGCTGCCAGCCAGCTTTCTCAATAATTCAGTATTAGGAGTTATTGTGTGTTTTTGCTTAACTTTTAACATCAGTTTCATTATTTGCCATAAATATAGAAAGAAGCAAAAAGACACTTTAGTTTACTCAATTGCTGTAATAAAGTCAATCTTTACTCAATAATTATTACTCTCCCACTGTTTCACTAACATTTGATTCTGGCGACCCACACTTCTGGAAATCAACATGCTATTCCTGCAACCAAGTGTATAGCTTAATAAAAAGCTCTGTTGTGTTACTTCTAATTCTTTAGTACTTTTTATTTTATCGATCCACAGTGATTGGCCATCCTTGTTGTTGGCCGTGCCCTGCCTCTTGTACTTGTGTATAGTTTTCTTGTAGTATTGTATTGTTTTTGTATCGTACTGGCAAAGCTAATAAGTAAATAAATAAAATTATTGTTACCACTGTTACTACTAATACAACTACCATATACTAATTTAGCATTTTCCTCAACATTTGTTACAGATTTTGGCTTTGCTTGTTGATAAACTCTTGTATCCACATGAACTACTAGATAGCTCAGTCTGTTATGCCAAAGTAGAAAACGTTTTTTTTTTCAGTAAAGCAGAGATATTTTTATGCCCTTAAAACAACTAAAGAAACCAGCTGCTTAGTTTATGTTCTCGTTCTTTGAACTTTGATCATTCTTAGCTGTCGCTAAGAGACCCTAGTTTTTATTTTTACTTGTATCAGCTGTATCTTTCTTTAAGATATCCTTTATCCACCTACAAGCAAGGTGTGTTGTTTTACCTTAGTTCTTCCCATAACAACGATTGTGTTGAAAAATTGTGCTGCCTTTGCCCTAACATCTGCAAACGGTTAGACCTTCGCGTCTCGTCCGATAAGGACATTAAACCGTAGGGCCAGTCTCTCAATCTCCTATCGGGGGACTTAAAAGAACCCACAACACTTGTTGAAAAAGAGTAGGGTGATGATAGGGTGGTCTCTCAACTGCCAACTGAAGGCAACTCTTACTGAACATTTATATGAGCCGTATATAGCGTATTATCTAAGACCCGCAATACCAGAGCCAACTGTAAATCTTTGTTAAGCGCATTCAAGCATCTACATATGGAAAAGGCACTTTGTAAATGCTAAACGTTATTATTCTTACCCCAGACTTTAGATCACTTGTTGGTTACGTTGGTAACAGCAATTGAGAATTCGACTGATCCCCTTGGCTCGGAGGAGACTGGTATTGCTCGTCGGTTTGTTCGCGCAGTTGCTCGGGTATTTGTTGTCTTATCATCAGAAATGGCTCCTGCTAGTGGCAAGAAGAAGGCGTAAGTAGAAGATATAATTCTATGAACACATTAGAACTTTAACTGATGTTTAAAATCATCTGGTCTCACACTCCACTTGATTTTACACCGTAAAAATGTGTGATCTTGCACCTAAGAAGTTTGAATACGGTAAGCTTCCAGTGAGAGTAAACAGAAACATCCACAAGGTTAAAAGACAAGATATGTACATACTTATTACCAATTTCCTACAAACTGTTTAAAGTTTCTCTGATTCTCCTTTTTGTAAGCTCTCTGCCTAAAATTTCTAGTTTCATAAAGTTTACAGACAGTACAAAAACAGAACAAAATAGAACTCAGAGTAAAGCAGAACTACAGAACAATAAAAAAATATACGACTTAATACATGGCTATTTGTCATGTGTTACCTTATAGTTTAACTTGACAGAAAACGTTTTTTAATGCTAACTTAAGAGTTTTTTATGTTTGTTGAAAAATGGCCATAAAAGTAAATAATCGCCGTTATATTGTCTTTGTGATTACTAATCTTTAGGCTTAAATACATGAAAAAAGGTAAACTCTATAAAAATTTTAGGGTTTATATCTGATGAAGCCTTCCACAAGTGAAGTCGAAACGTCAATGCATTCTTAGATTTGCGTGAAAACCGTAAAACTTTTTATAGATTTTATCTTTTTATTATGTCTTTGTGATTGTAATCAGTGAAAGGATTAGTACTTCCTTACAGAGATCTTAAAATAATACTTTTTGTAAATTGTTTTTAGTAAACATTTTAAGTCGATTGATGTATTCCTGCACAACACCTTGTTTTACATGAAGATAAATTGAAGTGTTCATTTCGAAACAACTGGTCAGCTTACATAGATATAAACAAATTATTTTTGAGGTAAGTGTAAAGATGCTGACAAGACTATTTCTTTGCACAGGAGCTTTGCACAACCACTAATCAAGTGCCGGCGCGTATTTCAAACACTCTGCACAATTGCCATACCTGAGTTGATCCAAACTGCAGACTCCCTCCTCGCGCCTGTTCGGCTTGGTATCTGTCGACCTGCACAGCCCTTCTCTTTGGCTACCACCAGCAGTGAAGCCACGCACATCACAGAAGAGCTCTTCACTGTTGAACCCTTGCCCCTTCGCCCCTCTACCCCATCCTCTGTAGAGGAATTCCCCCACCCAGATAGACCACCTACCCGCAGGGGTCGAAGCCACAGAAGCCGCCGCCGCAGAATTCAGAGTGCAAGTCACGACCAGTTACCCCAGGAACAGCCACAAGTGGGAGAGGCAGCAGTTGCTGATGATGTTGAGGTTAGTTTTGGGTCAGTCTTTACAGGTAGATATGTGCGAGTATCTTGTGAGTAATTCAGTTTGTAGACTGTTGAGTAACTGAACTCTCTTTTTGCAACATCACCTACTGTGTTGCGTGATAATAGATCCTGTTAGGGCAAAGATCAATCTTATCTCTATCGTCGTCATCATGTCTTCTTGTAATGTTTACGTTAACAGATCTATTTTCTGCAGTTGAGAACACAAAATAACAGTCTTGATTAAACTGTCTATCAAAGCTTGCAGGAATCTGTCTACCTGAGGCAGCATGTTTGCTAAAGGAATAGTTTATCTGAAGCTCCTCTCACCTGTGTTAGGTCAGGGGATTAGAAAGAGATATGACAGGGTGCGCATACACCAAGGTGTGAGTTCGAATCTATGATCATATTTCCTCAAACTGTGGTACTTGGTTTCTAAGGGAAATGTGGCATTTTGGTGTTGCCCTGGATAGAGATTAAAGGGATCTTCAACAAAATGCTGAATTTTCCCTCCCCCCCTATTTTCTCCTAGAAGTAACATCCTCATCTCTTTATGCTTCAGCAGTTGCTCAGGTATGATCTTTCTTTCAAGTTTCATTTTACCATCAACTTACCTACTGTTAACAGGTTGTCGATGGTGTTGGAGTCGAAATGGAGTCAGAAGGACATGATGACCGCGAGGAACCTGTCGATGAGGAAGTCGAAGTGGAAAGTGGAGCTGCTGGAAATGAGTCGGACATGGATCTTGATTTGCTGGCTGAAAGTGAAAGTGATAGCGAGGAGAGCAATGTTGGCGAGGTAACGCTACTGTGTAGTGTACAGCATTGTACAGAGTCTGTTCTGAATCGCCTACTTTCAGGAATCGTTTTGCAATTACAGTTTTTGATTTCTTGTTTTGCAATTCTATAATGCTTTATCTTGCAGGTGGAAAGCGGTCGACGAATCAGGGCTACAGGCTCACTGATTGGCTCAGATGGCAGCGCTAGCGGAGTGGAAAACGTAGAGTTCTACTCAGCTGAAGGGTCCTCCACTGGTGAGGAGGAGGAGGAGGAAGATGATGAGGAAGAAGAAGATGGTGACCGTGATGGCCAAGAAGCTGTGCGCAATGAAAGTCTACCGGAAGCTAGTGCCGTTGGAAGAGTAACAGCAGGTAAAGAGTGGGTTTTAAGGAACAAGCGTAGGTTACTGAAACTCTACCAGTGATTGATGAGTAATAACAAGTGAAGAGTGGGTCTTAAGGAACAGCGTAGGTTAATGAATGAAAGTCTACTCAAAGCTAGTGCTGTTAACAGGCCAAAGAAATACCAGTTTCAATTTAATACTGTTTAGTGTTAACGTCTTTAAATAGAGTATGCATGCAGTATACAGTTTATACGTGTATATTAAAGACGAATGGTCCTCTTTTGAGGATTTAGCAATTACTTCCAAAAATGACCGAAACACAAGTGAATTTTGGTTTTGATAAGATAAGGGTTAAAGGAATGATAAATGAATAAATAAATAAAAACCGTTTTTAATACGCACTGTGCAGGGCTTCCATGCATGTGAAGCCAAATCAAACCTTTGCAGTGCTATAGACTTTTGTGTCAGATCCGAGAATAACAACAAAACGTGTGTCAAGGAAAATCAATATCGTAAAAAGTCATGTTTTAGGTCGGTTCTGGTGGTTGATGTCCCATGGCTTAGGTCCTCAAAAACCAATAATCTTACCTTAAAAAGTCCTAAAAAGTCCTTAAATTTTGCTTTGAGAAAAGCGGACGAACCCTGGTCCTAGAAGCATCAAAGACTTTGATTTATCTTCGTTTGTTGTTACTTTCAGCAACAGAAACCAGCTCTACACCTCATGCAATGCAGTGGGCAATTCGCAGCCACCCAGTTCACAGCAGTAGTGGCTTCTCCTCGACTCACACCCCTGGCAGCTCAGGATTTATCTACGTGGATTCTGCTTCAATCCGACGTGGCGCTAGTGGAAATGCTGCTGCTGCCGCTGCGGCTGCCGCGGCTAGTAGTAACGCTTCTGAGCTCAACAACAACTCCAGACAAAGCATGAGCAATTCTGCTAGTGCCCTGGCCAGAGCATTTGGCATTATTGTGAGGGAGGTGAGCTGTTTTTCAATACTTGAGGTAGCTTTTGCACTCCATTTAACGTTATCAACCCTTTCAGCCCTAGCCAGTATATCAACAACTAAATCCTCTCTAAATAATGCAAACGAAGTCTACAACGTTTGGTAGAAAAAAGGGGAAAATACTGGAATCAATCAATTACTGTAAGGAGAAAAGAAAAATTCTCCTAAAGTTTTTAAGTTTAAAAGTACGAGTTCTTGTTGGGTGAAATTAGGCAACATTTGCGCAGAAAAGGTTGGTTATTTTAAGATGTTTCACACTACCTCAGAAGTAATCTAATTTTTATGTTACAATAATACATGTTCCAAGAGTATCCGTTGCTATTCACATTGTGAAAATATAGTTTTTCTCTGTTCCTACTTAACTTTATACAGACAAACTGTATATGTTGCTGAAAAAGAAACACAATCACTATTCATCAGCAGGATACCTAAACTATGTGCAACTCCAAAATTGATTTTGGCGCCATTAAATCTTTTTAAATTTTCATTAAATCCTTAATTGCTTATTTTATTCAGTTTCTTATTTGTATTAAGGCAAACAGTCGAAAAATTTAGATGGATCCGTGTTCATATTTTCAGATGAATTCGTGAGTTCTCATCAGAACTTTTGACCATAGGTGACAGATCTCTTGAATGCAGCAAAGGACCCAAGCTTGCTGCCGTCGATCAGCCTTCGTGTAAATAATACTGCACTAAAAACATGTTGTCGATTGGCTGACCAGGGCCTCCAGGCATCATGGGAGTGGTTGCAGACAGTGCTTGATGGCACGGAGTCTCAACTGAGGTTTGGGTTATCATTGTCAGGGGCAACTGACCCCTCCCACCCCTCTCATCCTCTGCACGAAGTCCATGGAAAGAACACCACTACCCCCACCACTACCCCCAGGGATAGGAGGGCTCGAGAAGATGCTGCGTATTTCAGATCTTGGGAGAATAAGAAGAAAAGGCAAGTGCTGGTGGTGCATATTGCTATGTCTATTAAGTTTTTACATGTAATTTCCAAGTCAAACGCAGCCAGTGTAGCCCAGTTGATAGGCGCCAGTCTGTCGTGCGGGACGCCAGGTTTGGATTCCGGGTGCCAGACTTTCACTCTTGGTCTTAAAACAACTGAGAAAAAGGTGCTGCCTTTGTTTTAACATCTGCAATCGGTTAGACTTTTAAGCGATCTCTGAGACTATAATTAGGTTGTAAAACTTATTGGATTTTCCTACTACCCAAGAGAAGTGAAGACTATAGACCTTAATCATAAATGGCGGCGATTTTGTCTGCATTCAAGTAAGTCATGTTAGCCTTGTTTTGGGTAACATATTCTTTATAAAAAAAGAGAGAAAAGAAAACATCGTTCAAGAAATCCAAGTTTTGGACCAAAAAACGAGCCATGAACTTGTACAACAACATTTCGACTTTATTTCAAGTCATAGTCTTGTTGAAAATTATTTACAAGCGCAGTCAGTATTTATGTTTGCATCTCAGAATAGCTCTCTAGGTCTCTAGAGGCTTTTAGGCCTTTGTTTATTGTTGGTTTAGAATTCTTTATGTAGTAAGCCTCGAGGAATTGCAACCTCGACCAGTTGTCACTCGAGTCAATGACTTCCACATTCCCGTGAACGGTATTGAAAATATGTTCTTTAAGTTGACCTTGACCGGTTAATTGACAGGTTAATTGACAGGTTAATTGCATGAATACACATTTATGAATAATATCTATAAATGTCATACACGTTATTGTAAACTTTTTGTGGCAGATCAAGAACACTTCTTCGTTATGCAGAAACTTTGTTTATCAGTATTTGTTACATCAGGGGTTTGGTTCAAGGCCATGGGCTCTTAACATCGAGTAATCGTCATACAAGGGCTACACTGTAATATTGAGAACGTAGATATGGGACATTTTGGGAAACAGGTTTTATCCTCTGTGTTCAAATCTCCCATATGGATATGATCTCTGCGGGCTGAGAAAATCTTGATGAAAAAACCCCAAGACCCCCATTAATTTCGGCATTTCTGCTCCACTGCACAACAGACGAATAAGACCCATTTGGTTCATTTTGATGGACTCTTTAAATGTAGCACACTATCCTCATAACGATGTTTTCAACTTGTGATCACTGCCAGATACGAAACCAAAAACCCAGTGGGAAAAATGGAAACGCCTATTCCTCGAACCAATGCAGTGCCACATTCCTCCGAGGCCTAAAGGATTTCTAGATTTACAGCCCTAATTGTTTACATCCCTTTCCTGTCATGATATGGCAGCATCTTAAAGTGATGTAAAAAAATTTATATAGAAAATTTTTAGCCGGCAAATAGTATTTTTATTTTTTCCCCGGATTTTTTGTTTGATTTTATAAGGAAAGACATAAGTTCAGATTGACAACGGGCAACGCCTGCTCACAGAAACAAGCAGGTTACAGAATACGTTTCATCTTACCTACCCACATGATCAAAAAATAGAAAGTAAAGTTCTTCTATTAAGAGATCATTCCTTTGGAACTATCCAGTAAAATCACAATTTATTGCTTTGTTTTGTGTTCTCAGTGCTAAAAGGCAAGTAACATCAGGTGTAGGCACATTAGACACAGGGAGACAAGACTTTCTTGAGTACGTCCTCTCTCTCATGCGTGGATATAACAATGAGCACGGGGATACCTTACCAAAGCTAGATGTCTCCGCACTGCGACACGTTGCCTACGTGATGGACGCGTTAATTTACTACCTGCGCAATAACCCTGACACGATCAGTAGCCACGTGGTGCCACCGACCGGTGACGAAGCCGTTGCTATGGATACCCTGATTGAGGAGGAAGGAAGTGAGGATATTGATGATGAGGACAGTAGCAGTTTGCGGCGTGACGATGAGTATGAAGATGACACTGATCAGGTGGAGGATGAGCCTATGTCAGTGCCCTCCCCCCCTGGCAGCCTGCACAAGTTCTTCGTCCGCACCGACTCTACTCTAGTATTAGGTTTGGGATCTTTGCTCTCGTTGAACTGGTCCCAGTTGCTCAAGTGTCTATTCACGATTTTGCAAAAGATGGCGACCCGTGCACTTACCCATAACTCCTAGCTCATAAACGTCTAAAATTTCCCATAAAAACGCATGGCGAGAATCTGGAAACCTCAAATTTGACACACTCAGTGTTGTTAGTACAAGGAAGAGTTTTACTAACTTCCCTAAGTTTCTTTTAGCGGCATAAAGTTCGCAATGCATTGTGTTAAAATGTACAGCCGCCATCTTTTTCGAAATGGTCAATTAGCACTAACCCGAGTTAATTTTTGATGATAATGTTAATGATGATGATGATGATGATGGTGATGATAATGATAATGATGATACTGATGATGATAATGATGGTGATGATGATGGTGACGATGATGATGATGATGATGTTAATGATGATGATGGTGATGATTGATGATGGTGGTGGTGATGATGGTGATGATGATTATGATGATGGCGATGGTATTGATGATAGCGTTCTTTCAGGTTGTGAACCTCCAGATTCCACACATGTAACTATAGATGAGGCATTGCCATTGGCCATCCAACCGCATCTGCTTCACCCTGGAGCAAGACGTGAACAACTGTTCGGAGTCGCCCACGAACAGGTGGGCGAGGAACGAGGCAAGTTGCTCCCTAAAAACATGAGCTACGGTGGTGGGACTAATGTATTGGTGTCTCAGGCAGCTGTGCTACCCGGCGCTAGTAAAGATCACACAGAGCCAACAGATAGCACAGGTGAGAACTTTGTATTTAAAGGGAGAAGAGCAGTCCTGCTTGAATATCATTACTTTGTTTAAAACAGATACAATGAAAGCTCTTTGGGACGCAGTATGTGTAAGCGAAGGTTCTTGATTATGGAGCAAAGTTTGAAAATGTTTAAGCACTGAGTTGAATTTTTACCCAAGAAACTATAGAAAATACCACAGCTAATCTAGTACTGACTTTTGTGTAATAATTTCTAAAACTTTGTTTCACTTTGCCATGCTATAGTTTTGAAAACTCCTTGTGAGTGACGCATACGCTTTCCCTGCTAAACCGGTGTTTAGGTAGCTCCTCGCACTCTGCTATACTACATCGGTTTTCAGTTAACTCTGCGTGGATGATTGGTACACGTTGCCGTGCTATGTCGCTTTCCTAACTATTTCCTCGTGGGCGATACGATACGTTACTACCGTTGTTCAGTTACTGTGCTCACCTAGTGGGCGGCTCATCCTAAATTGTTCTACAACTGGTACAGGATTTAATGGAGCCGAAACCAATTGTGGAATTGCACACAGTTTGAATATCCTGCTGATGAACAGCAACTGATTGTATTTCTTTTTCAGCAACATACACAGTTTGTCTGAAAATTTAATAAAGTGCACAAGGTAGTTTGACTTAATGTTAATAACGCTCGAAAAGCTTAATTTTAGGGTAATGTCTACTGGTATACAGGGGCTGGTAACAGCAAACAGACAGTGGGTGAATTTTAACAATGACTCTGAGAAGCCCTTTGGAGGTTGTCTATACAAAATTCATATTATTGTTATTGTTATTGTTATTGTTATTGTTATTGTTATTGTTATTGTTATTGTTATTATTATTATTATTACTATTATTATTATTATTATTATTGTTAATTGTTCTCTTTCTATTTCAGATGCTGGCAACAGTACCCCGGAAGTGAACAGTCGTGCACCTCTCCTAGGGTTGAGCAATGCACCTCAACCTGCGGCCCCCTCCCCACCCACCATGGTAACAAGTAGTACGTCTGCTAATAGACTGCTTGGCCGATGGCGTCTGTGTGTTGAGTTGTTTGGTCGAGTTTTCTTAGAAGATGTTGGAGCAGAACCGTGTTCGGTCTTGAATGAACTGGGTCGCTTTGATGTGAAAGAGACAAAGTTCAGAAGAGAAATGGAGAGACTTAGGAACTCCACACAGAGGGATCTCACTTTAGAGGTTGGTGATGGCGTATCAGCAAAGTTTTCGAACTTAAAACCTTTTTTTGTATAACTCTTGGAGAGTTGTTTAAGTTGTTACTGTAATTACGAAAATATTCCAACCTTAAACTTTTGGACATTAAGTTTCGAAGAATAAACTTTCGGAATTTTTGTTGGTAGATTTCGGACAAGTGATGACACTAAAAAGCTTAAAAATCTCCAATGGCTTACCAACAAGACCAACAAAAACGATGCAGCTAATGCTTTCAATTTGCTATTTTTAGTTTACTACAAAACGCCAAACACGCCAAATATTTTTGTTTAAGAGATGAGACAACCACAGGAGGAACTTAACAACTTTCAGGAATCTTTTTCCTTTCCAATTTATGACCGCTCAGGGCCATAGAGAGCCTTTTTTTGTTAGAGAAGAGGGGTAGGGGCAGTCTTGTGGTGCAAGCGTGAAAAACGTTTAAATGTTAACACTAGATATTTTTTTTCTTTTTTGTCCATTTTTCTTGGGGGCTTCCCCCCCTCCCCACGTCCCCCTCTCTATGGCCCTGCAACTGTTTGTCACTCACAGATATGTGGTCTTACAGGTGGAGCGGGATCGATCGTCTCTCATCCAGTCCACTATCCGTCAGTTGAATTCTCAATTTGGCAGGCGCAGTCCTCGCACCAGACCCATGACGATTCACCGAGTGAAGGCCACATTCAAGGACGAGCCAGGAGAGGGGAGTGGAGTTGCGCGCAGTTTCTTCACAGCTGTTGCTGAAGCGTTCTTGTCAGGGGAGAAACTTCCAAGCTTCGACGTGTCCAGTCGAAGTAATTTTTTTGGTATTACAAATGCTGTTGTGTGTTCGTCACGCTGTTGTTATTTTGTAGCGATAGTACTCCAAATGTGAATTGATTTGTCTGTTGGGAATCATTCAACTTAATTTCTTATTCAATATGTAAGTTTTGTTCAGACTAGGTAAAATAGGGTGCTTTAAGGTACGAGGATAAAAAGGACGACGATGGCAATACACAAGAGCGTAACTCGGACAAAAGAGAAAGCAAACTAATCGTACGTGACGAAAAGGGCAAGCAAGAAGTGTTTTTTTGTGTGTGTGAGCCGTCGTCGATGTTGTCATATTTGTATCTTGAACTCCCTAATGCCAAGCTTGTAAAAGCTATAGTTTTTCGTGGAGTAGTAATTATATAGATTAGTTTTTAACGTTTTGCCCCTTTAAACATCTCACCAGCTCTTTCTCACTAACGCTGTTGTCAAGTCGTGGCTAAAGAATCGTATGAACCCAAAATAACGTGGCCATTGCGTTTCATTAAGCCTATGTATAGATTCCTTTATTCCTTATGAATCTATCAAGACTTTTTTTTCTTGTTTTAAGCTCGATATCCCGTTTTAGGCATCGTTCAGCGTATTCGCCATGCTAACAGTTACCGTTACAAGCGTGACCGTGACCGTGATCGTGACCGTGACCGTGATCGTGATCGTGACCGTGACGGCAGACGTCAGTTGTCAGCAGACGCACGGCCGTTCCATTTTAATGGGAACAGTGCTAGGGAGTCTGAGGATGCAGAGAATGAACCACTGCCATATCATCGTCAGTCTCTTGGGGAAAGACTATACCCGAGGGTCCATTCACTTCAACCGGTAAGTAATTAACAATACATAGATCAAAAGCTGACTATGTCATGAACAGCAAAGCCGAGTGATCGTTGGTAAAGAGTAATCGTTGAGCAGAAGTGTGTCTTTAATTTGTAATCATTTTAACAGGACCATATTTTAGTTATGTGAATTTATATTGGAAATAGTCATTTTTTTATCGGTGTTTAACGGAGCACTTAGAATAGTGAAACTTTATTCCATTATGGTTGACCCTTTTGTGTCCAATGCAACAGTTTTTCTCTTGTATTTTGTTTTGCTTTGTTATTGATACAAGTCGTTTTACGCTTGTTCCATTCCCCATGGATGTTCTTTAATGAGTTTCCCTTTTTTTCAACAGCTTTTGTCTTCAGACTTCGAAACTTTATAAAGTGACCACACATTTGGCTTTCTTTGAAAAGTTGAACGTTTGGCAAGTTGAAAACTCCTTGATAGAGTTTGCCGTTTCAATAAGGAGATCTTTCTTAGAATCTGCCATGTGGTCAAAAATTACACGAGTGGTTTCGTTTAACCCTTTCTTGAGCTGTACTTGGCAGCATATGTTGATTAAAGTTTTCCGCTCATACCACGTGTTTGCACCCGGTTCGTTTATAATGCGAGAGGCTGCTCTATCTTTTTTCCTTTGTGATTACAGATCCAGTAGTCAGTCAAATTGCAAGGAATTCCAGTAGTTACTTCAGAGTAGATACGCATGAGTTTTTGCGTTACTTAGTTGTGAACTGAGTGAGAGTTTTATATTGATTTTTGATTAGTCACTAGCAAGCAAGATCACAGGGATGTTGCTAGAGTTGTCCCCAGCCCAGCTGCTGCTGTTACTGGCCAGTGAAGACACCCTCAGACAGAGGGTCGATGAAGCTGTCGAGCTGCTCATGTCCAGCGGCAAGTAAGTGAGCCTTATGAGAAGCTAGCGAACTTGAGAACCTACTATACTGTCGTCATTTAGAAGTTAAAATACTGACAACCAAGAAACCACAGGCTACCAGACCCCTTCATCCCCCCCTTAACGCTGAAACTACTATGCTGTCGTAATTAAGAAATTTTATCTTAAAAGATACTGACAACCAAGAAACCACGGGCTACCAGACCCCTCCATTGCCCCCTCCCCCTCTTAATGCTTTATTTACCCAAGAATTCATGGGACGACAGGCAATATGGATCGAGGTCTGCCACCCAGGGCCTTTGGTTTAACGTCACTATCCGAGAAGACACAAAGCTCTAAACAACTGCAGGTGTTCCAGTGAAAACCCTGAGTGCAGGTCCGGACTTAGTTGTAAACCAAACTAAGTGCTCTCTTCTATATAATTAATTTCACTTTATTCTTTTATCATCTAACTTGGAATTCCTGGAAAACCATCGAAAATTCTTTGATATTTATACCCGGCTTGCCCGATTATGAATAAGAGCCCTGTTTTACTGTCATTCGATGTAGAAGCTCTTAAAAGTCCATCATACCAAACTAAGTGCTCTCTTCTGTATAATTGATTTCCCTTTTTTCGTTTGCCATATAACTTGGAATTCTTGGAAAACCATCGAAAATTCTTTGATATATATACCCGGTTTGCCTGATTATGAATAGGAATCCTGTTTTACTGTCATTCGATGTAGAAGCTCTAAAAAGTCCATCATACCAAACTAAGTGCTCTCTTCTGTATTATTGATTTCCCTTTTTTCGTTTGCCATATAACTTGGAATTCTTGGAAAACCATCGAAAATTCTTTGATATTTATACCCGGTTTGCCTGATTATGAATAGAAATCCTGTTTTACTGTCATTCGATGTAGAAACTCTAAAAAGTCTTTCATACCTTGTTAAACCAAACTAAGTGCTCTCTTCTGTATAATTGATTTCCCTTTTTTCGTTTGCCATATAACTTGGAATTCTTGTAAAACCATAAAAAATTCTTTGATATTCATACCCAGTCGGCCCGATTAGAATCCAGATAAGAATCCAGTTTTACTGTTATTCGACGTAGAAGCCCTAGAAAGTCCTTGTTAAGAGGAGGATTCCTGTTTAAATCTATCAGGAAAAACATCAAAGAAGGAGAAGAGGAGAACGCAAGCCCAGCTGTGGAGCTCGACGATTTGGAAGAAGACAGTGCACCACTTTTCTTCCAGCCGGGCAAAACAGGCTTTTACTCGCCTAGGGCCGGCAAAGGCTCGGAGGAGAGAGTCAACAGCTTCCGCAATGTTGGACGGTGAGCATCAACTTAACATTGTATCTTTTAGTTTAGGAACTAAGACAGTTTTTCTCGCTGTGGTGTAAATAATCGACCAAGACAAGTATTAAAAGAGTGAGGCTTTTGTAGGAAATGAGACGTTTTATGAAGAGTCACGCATTTTGAAAGAGCCACGTTGTTTTTGTTCTTATCACTTGTAGAATTGCCAGTAAGACAGGCGTTTATTGGGGCGTTCATAAAGTGTAATAAAATAATAGTTCCATGGTCTTCCTACGGACATTCTTTTGCTTGCTCTAAAAGAACAATTTTTACTATTATGTTTGCTGTTCTTACCACATATTGACAGTGTAGTCATTCGATTCAAGTAAAGTTCAGTCTTCAAAACCATTTGTGATCTTGAACCGCCCAAAAAAGCCGTATTTTACACTGTTTTTACCACATATTGACAGTGTAGTCATTTGATTGAAGCAAAACTAAGTCGTCTGGTTCACTCTTCAAAACCATTTGTGACTTTACACTACCCTTAGGCAAGATCCTTTCCACACGCACCAGTAAGATTATTGTATCATCGTGGGACTCCTCAACGTTCTCTTAGTGTATCTTCATCAGATTCCATTCAACTAGCCTGCGTAGCAAGCGTTTC
This sequence comes from Hydrozoanthus tunicans, assembly GCA_026413305.1. Classification (NCBI taxonomy): domain Eukaryota; kingdom Metazoa; phylum Cnidaria; class Anthozoa; order Zoantharia; family Hydrozoanthidae; genus Hydrozoanthus; species Hydrozoanthus tunicans. The sequence goes on along the minus strand of JAOBAT010048011.1, from coordinate 6,249 downwards.
CGTTTTTCTCTTTTGGTCGCGCAAAAATTGGGGCGAGAGAAAAAAAAACGAAAGGAGGGGGTGGAGGAATAAGGAGAAGAAACCTCCCCAACCCCCTCCTTTCGTTTTTTTCTCTCGCCCAACTTTTCGCGCGGCCGAAATAGAAAATCTTGTCAAAACTCAACGGAAACGCTTGCTAGGCAGGCTACCATTCAACTTGATGGATGGTGCAAAGTAGTTGCAGAAAAGAGTCTTAGAATGAAAGGTTTTGGCCCTAGGAAATGATTCAGTTACGTTTTATTTGGTTATATATGTCTATGCAGTTAATCTTTGTTATGGCGGCGTGATTCAATAACAACTAATCAGAAAGAAATAGGTCGTCAGGGTGGCGTAGTTCGATTCTCGGCCGGGGAAGTATGTGAGCTGGGTTTGTGGTCCCTCTCCGGTTTTCTCCGGTTACTCCGGTCTCCGCCTCCATTAAAAACCACCAATTTTGCCAACATCTGAGCAGTTTCAGTAGATTTGAGTTTATTAAAGATTCAGTGTTTTTATTGGGTAAATTTTTGCTTTTCACTCCGTAGGTTTATTTCAATCTCACTTCAATTCATTTACGGCTATCAGGGTAAACTAGTCATGTAACACGTTTCTTGTTGTTCACCGTACAGAATAATAGGACTGTGCCTGCTGCAGAATGAACTCTGCCCAATCAACCTCAACAGGCATGTTATCAAGTACATCCTCGGACGACCGGTAAGCCATAACTTGAGCTTGTACTGCCACTAAGAAAAGTCTGTGTAATATATTGGGGGTATAGACCTTGCTCGTAAGTGGCGGCAAATTGTTATTTTGTCCACATTCAAATTTTCCGAGCTAGCCTTGCTTGGGGTAACCTTTAACCATTTTCTTTAACTCAGAAGCTAATGGCAGTGTCGTCTTCATTCTTATCAATTACAGCCCAAGTAAATCGTCAACAGCTAACTAGTAACACATATACATACTTACACTTTAGTTTACTTAGACACGATAAAAATACAAATTGCCTTGTGTGAGTATGGCTTCAAGGATACAGCTTTCTCATCCTCTCTTGAATTTAAAAAAGGAGTTCGGTGCCGTGTGTAAGGCGAATGGAAGTTTGTTCCAAAGAACCTTAGAATCTTTTCGTGTAGTTCGTTCGCAGTTTGGTATGGCTGGCCTTTTGTGTACTATCCCTGAAGTCATATTGAGCTTTGTGGTATGAAAATGTTTTATTATTGTAGGCGGTGCTAGGGTATTCAAGGCCTTAAAAATCTTCGCCTTTGCTTTTGCCTTTTCTGGTACACGCTGTCCCAGCCAAGCACACCATGGACATATAAAGTAATTCGTATGGTAATGAGAAAATGAGAATTGATCATCCAGATGAAGCGGCTATGTGGTGTCTAGTTGGGGAACTTACCAATGCAACCATCAACATCCTTATGAAGAATATGTATCCTGCTTATTTGAATGACCAGGCCATAAACCTAGACAGCTCGAATAGTTTTTATTTTAAACTGCCGATTGTTGGCACTTATTCATCTTTCACGCAAAAACGTCTAACCCTTTTGAGAAAACGCTACTGTAACAATATTAACATTAAGATAGTTTTCACCTCATTTAAAATATGCAGTCGGTTTAGTGTCAAAGACCCTATCCCTAGCGACTTGCGCGCACGTGTCGTTTATAAATTCTCGTGTGCTGGCTGTACAGCCAGCTATGTCGGAGAAACAGTCCGACACCTAGCAACGCGCGTTAATGACATCTAGTTACGGATAGAGCATCAAATATTCATAAACATCTAGAGCGTAACGAAGCAGTTCGCAACTTTGCTCGAAGCATTGTTTTGAAGTTTGAAGTTTTGGATTCCGCTGCGCTTTGAATAAAAGAGGCTATCCATATCAAGCGTGTAAATTCTAGTCTAAATAACCAAGTCAAACATGTAAACGTGAAGCTCTCTTTATAACAGTATTTTTTTTCTCTTTCAGTTAAATATAACCCATATATCTACTCTCGATGACGATGGCAGTAAGCACTGCCGAAACATGTCTGTCATAAAGAAAGTCATTATTTTAATCAAGTTTAACCATCAAGTTCTATTATCTGTTCTATTGCAGGTTGGCTGGCACGACCTCGCGTTCTTCGATGCGCCGTTGTACGAGAGCCTGCGAAAACTTTTGGTGGACGCAGAGTCATTTGATGCAGAAGAATCTTTCAAGTCGTTAGATTTATCCTTTACCCTGGAGGAAGAGGGAGGGAAGCAGGTGGAGCTGTTAACAAGAGGCAAGCAGATCGCTGTCACGTTGTCCAACGTGCACGAATACGCTCGTCTCTACGCACAGTACCGCATGATCACTAGTGCCAAGAAACCGCTACAGGTAGGGAATGAAGTGATTGTGGTTAAACTCCAATAGGCCTTATGCATGTTGACGTCAAACTAGTCAATTTCACCCCTAAGCCTTGTATTCAAGAAATAGGTGTGAGCATTTTGCACGTGTAAATCTTGTTCACCAAGGAATTCTTTTCAATTGTGGATGCTTTGGGATTTGTTTTATGAAAATATTCACACATTCGTGATTCGAAAGCGAGGCTTGGGGGTCTTGACGTAAACGTGCAGAAGGCTTGTTATAAGCCATTTTCACACTCGTGCGCATGCGCATATTCCAGTGTTTGGGCGGGCCATAGATCTTACAAAGGTTATGGTTTTCGGAATATGAAATTGTTTTTTCCTTTGTATGGTTATTCGTAATGATTTGCAGTGTTTATTTCCCATTGCTCTTGCCTGGGCGACAGGATTCGGTGAGATTTGTAAGGCTTGTGGCCCGCCAGTGGGATACACGCACTGTGTACGAGTGTGAAAATGCCGAATATGCGAAGCCGCTATTGGTGGGTTTCACCTGACGTCATAGCGGCCATGTTGGTTCCCCTGAATAAAAGAATTTCGATAGTTTCTTTTACTAAGGGTACCAACGTCATATGTCGTTGGCGTCTCTAGGGAGTGAGTGAAAGCCAAGAATACCATATTACTACTGTGCAAAGGAGCTGACCAAAATTACTGACTACACCCCTGGTCTTTCCTCTAGCAAAGGCCTTCCACCGCTTTAATGCTTATCAGAAGTAGACTCCAACTGAAAACTGAGGACAGAATGATATTTCATCTGTGGCTATGATGATGGGTATAGTTTACAGCTAATGTTGTGTCTAATAAAATTTCTCGATTCGATTCTGATTGGCTGAGAGCAGTGCGTTTTTTATAAAAACAGAACAAAAAAGATTTAGTTATCATTGCACTTTACTTTTAGAATTCTCATTGTTGATTGTCTAATAAACAATAAAAGTTGATAAGAACCTATCGTGTAAACTAATAGCCGTTTTATGTTTCTGGCCAACTCTTTCAGGCCCTTCGCAACGGAGTTCTCGATTTGATTCCAGCCAGCGCGTTAGATGGACTAACAGCAGAAGACTTCCGGTTGCTGTTGAATGGTTGTGGAGACGTCAACGTGCAACAGCTTGTAACCTATACATCATTTAACGACGAGACAGGGGGTAAGTGAAGGGGGGATAGAGTCAGGGGGTAAGTGAAGGGGGGATAGAGACAGGGGTAAGCAAAGGGGAGATAAAGACGGGGTAAATGAAGGGGATATAGAATCAGGGGGGCAAGTGAAGGGGAGATAGAATCTCGGGGGGGTAAGTGAAGGGGATATAGAAACAGGGGGTTAGTGAAGGGGAAACAGTTCTCCGATTTCCGTAGTGTTAAACGGATGAAAGTCTTTGACTCCCCCTGGACAGGACACTAATCCATCGCAGGTTAGCCCCAAGCAGAACTGGTACTCATTTATACAGCTGAGTCAACTGGAACAAGTCGGGTAAAATGTCTTGTTCAAAGACACAACACAATATCTGACCGGATACCTTAGGTTACATGTCCAAAACGCTAAACGCCCGGCCACTGAGCGCCGTTTACGTTTGAAGAAATAGTTTGATTATTATTTTCCTTACTCAAGGTGCGGGCGCTGATAAACTGTTGAAATTCAAGAAATGGTTCTGGTCAATAGTAGAAAAGATGAGCAGCAGTGAACGACAGGACCTTGTGAGTAGAAAGACGCTCTGGTCTCAGACCATTTTGGCTTTGTATTATCATAGTAATAATAATAGTAGTTTATTAATTTCTGGAGTGTCTTTTAACATGAAGTGATGTTCATATGTTCGTTACAAAGCCGTATAAGTAGACAACAATAATGGCGGTTAAAAAATCAGTGACCGTAAGTAGTGCTTTTGTTACTTGGGAGTTTAATTTACGAGGACGGCAACACCGACGAAGACGGCAAAAAACAATAGTGAATACAATAGCTGCACGTTGGAATGCACCGTGTGGGCCACTTACACGCCATCGTCTTGAAAATTACAACGTGAAAAGATTAGCTTCGAAGTATTTACGACTACGAGAACAACCTGCAGAAAATCTTAAAAAATCATTAACAAAATTATTTTCTTCTTTTTCTATTCACAAAGGGTAATTCGGACAGAATGTTAAACAAACTAGCCACACGTGATCGAAAGGACAAGCAGAAAGTGTTTTGTTGACCGTCGTTGATATTGCCGTCCGCGTTCCTTAAGCTCCCAACTTTCTTTCTTCAAGGACTTAGAGAAGTTTAATTTTTATAGCTAGATTTTCTATGGAAACTATTGTATTTTATTTTAAAAAAGCAGATATTTGACGCGCGTTCTTATTGGCAGTGGTGCTATACTCTAAATATGAATGGAGTGTATCTGCCTACGTCATGGCGGGGGTTTGCTTGCTGTTTGTGTGGCTTATTTTATAAAAGCAATCATCAAGTCCTTCACTTCCCGCCAGAAATACAAAACTTGCTTGCTTGCTCTGTTCGGTGATAAAAAGAGTTTCTTAGCTCACGAAAGAAGTATGAGAGAAACTCGCCTGATTTTACAACTAGAATAGAGCGCGAGCGTTTTGTATTTCTATATTACAGACCGTAAGACTCGACGACGAGTACAAGAAAAGAACGGTACAGAACAGTTTATTCAGAATTAGTTTTCTAAATTAAGTAAATATAAGAAATTACATTTTACCGTACAGTCAGCAAATAATACAAGTTCGAGATTTTTCCAATTCGTCATACTGCATGTTGCCAAAACTCGTCGTCGTCGTCTTTATAACGAGATTTGCATAAAAACTCGGTGCGTTAACTATAATGAGATCTTGGCAACACAACGAGATGGCGTGATTACCTCGCACAGGCAGTATGACGAATTGCAAAAACTCGTACTCGTAGTTGTTGTGGAACCGAAAGGTCTTTCTTTTATTTATGCTGTTTACCGGTTAATACCAGCTTATGTCAAAATGCTGATCGGTTATCTCCTCTGACAGATTTACTTCTGGACATCAAGTCCTGCACTTCCTGCCAGTGAGGAGGGTTTCCAGCCAAAACCTTCAGTTACCGTGAAACCAGCACATGACCACCAGCTGCCGACTGCCAACACGTGTATTTCGCGTCTTTACATTCCCCTCTACTCTTCAAGGACTATACTAAAGAACAAACTGCTGCTCGCTATTAAAACAAAGACCTTTGGTTTTGTATAAAACAGTAGCACTATAAGCATAACCCCGTCATCTCTCAGGTCAGCGGTACTTCACGAGACCTAAGAACGAGGAAACTACGTGGTCAGCGGTTTTTGAGTTGCTTAGAAACTGTCAAGTCCATTATCTCTGCATCAGAGCAACTGGTAGTTCTGAACGTTAGACTTCATATTACGCTCAAATGGTGGTTAGAAGAGAATATAACTCTGAAAGTTGAAAAATAAATTGTGTACGAACTAAGAACAAGTATGTTGTCGTCGGGGCTACTGTGCTAAAGATGAAATCAGGAGTAAACCTTTTTTGGCCGCGCCAGTAGATTTAGTTTTTGAACTGTCTTTATAAACAGCCCAGTGGACACCCTCTCGTAATGTATTAATAAACCCGAGTAAGTTGTACATAGAGGATACTTCATGGACGTACGGGGATACGAAATTTTATATCTTCGAGTACTGAAAGAATTTTTCTGCTTACTTCCAGCACCAGGTGAAATTCGTATTCTCGCTGTCAAGGACGACGAGAAAAAAAGATCTCAATTGCAAACAGGGAACTACAAAATGCCGAATACGCCAAAATAGTGAAACAGTTTGATTCAAGAAATGAGACAAACCCAAAAGAAGCATTCTTTTGGAAGATGATATACCAATTGGCGGCGGAACCGAGGG
>JAOBAT010047900.1:0-29936 GCA_026413305.1 Hydrozoanthus tunicans | reverse complement strand
TGCAGTTTGCATATAATGATTGACAAATGAGGAAAGTTTGACAAAAATCTAGGTGCAGGTTCTATTTCGATGGAATGTACTTAACTTGTGTACAAAACTGAAACAATCTTCAAACAGAGGTTTGGGAGGAAGATGATGAAGTTGAGGTTTCACATGAGGATGACAACAAGCTATGGGTGCATATAATGGTAATGATGGTGATGATGAGGTTGAAGGATGAACAGAGTGATGTTGAGGGTTTTTATAACATCAACAACAAGCTACAGCTGTGCACAGCTAAGGTTGATGATGAAGAAGATGACAATAGTGATGTTGAGAATAAAGTTGATAAATAATAGTTATGTGATATGCAATGATAGGGGTGAAAATGGGTGTGGTCATGGTGTTAATGAGGCATGGGCGAAGAGGCAAACTTTGAAATTCTGATAGGGAAAAAGCATAAAAAGAGTGATGCAGGTAAAAAAAATCCAGAAATGATGAATTTAATATTGAAGCCAAGTGTGATGATAAAGTTAATGTACATGGTTGACAATGTTGGTAAGAATGAAAAGAGTATGAAGATAAAAGTAAAAACCATATACATCCAACTAGTACACTTAAAAAAACTATTCTGACTCAGGAGTACACTAAGAAAAACTGCATGTCTAGAGTCATAAAAATTTAAACAAAATTTTACAGGACTTTTCTTTATTACCTTAGTAACAGTATAATATTTTAACAATTATTCGCCTCTGGTTCAATGATCGAATATCTAGTTAATAATCCCCATGACAAGGTCTCTGGGATTATTCACGTTCATTATTATCCAGATATTCACTGCCAGAGCCTGAAACAATAATTGTTTTAGTAAGATTAATCACAGGTGACTTTCAGAGGGAAAACTTAAGCTTAGCCATTGCCAACGATTTGTGTACAAAATTTTATTGTTGTTGTCATTTGCTCAATCGCATCTATAGACATCTGAAACATTTATCATTCACTAATTAGCATGATTGTCATAGGGATATTGCATTACATTTGAAAAGTCTTATAAAGCTTAGTGCTTTTCAGAATGTATTTTCCTTTAATAAGGAGTTTATAACTCTTCCTCCTAAAGATGTACAAAATGCAAGGGGGCATTTTTGAAATTTGTTCATATGCCAGCAATTTTGTGAGGCGATTGTAGCCAGCATAATACATCAGCCTCCACCAATGAGAGTTGCAAAAACTTTATAATTACTGACCTGTCAGTGAGTAGCTTTACTAAAATTAATTACAAAATGATGCAACTTGCTCAGTAGATTTGCCTATACTAGTAGCAAGCTTCTATATCAACGAACTGGAATCCACTAAAAACTCAATGAATTAAATAGCTGTCTCACAATGTACTGTACCTGGGGTGAAGTAAAAACAAATGATCTTGAAATAAACAGTCTTCGAGAATGGTTGTCATATCTCCACAGGTCCAGAGATATTCCTGCATACCAAAAATGATAAAACTGGGTATAATGGAATACTGTTATTACCTAAGTAGAGACTGAAACAAGGTTTATATTGCACTATGGAGCAGTTTCATTGGCTCCTCCTTGGTCAAAATAATAAAAAAAATACATTGTATGATCTGTGAACCTCAAAAAGTCCTCTTTTTGTTGATGACAAATTCTCCTTAGAGTGGTACAGTGCAGTTGAGGCTGCACCACTGTGGTCTAAGTCATTCTCTGCTCTACTTTTTTCTATCCAAAACTAAAAAAAAGACAGTTCTAAGAATACATACACTTTAAAACGTTTAATTTAAAATATTCAAAATAAATTATTTTTAATACTTAAGTGTTTTAATTTTAATGTTAAATTCTACGAGTTTCATGTTTGTATAATAAGTGAATTTGCATATAATTTGTATTTTTTAGCAACTAGCACATTCTTTGCAACATTATGAATCGAAAGAAAGACATAATTTATTGTTAGAAATTCTATCACAAGTACTTTTTTATCTAGTGATAATGACTACTTTTAGTAACTATTTCTAATTACTTCATCCCTGCTGACATATATACCTTGAAAAACCCAAAGAATGCCTTTTGTAGGGTTTGTATGTTTTTTCATTTTACATTATTTTTATAAGTTTGTTGGTATTGCTAATTTGAATATTTTGATGATGAATGTGCACTCCTAAAATAATAAAAGTTTCTTTTGAGCAAAAATGACATCTTCCTGAATATGTCTGTCAAAAAGACCTATATCTAGCAGTGTTTGAAACAAGAAGATGCATTATTTTCTATGACAATGTGACACTGAACAATTGATACGATGTTTTCAACTTCTGGCCCTGGAGGTAAATACAGTAGTATACATAATTGATATCGTTACAACAACATACTGCATATATGTGTGGTATGTTTTGTTCAATTTAAATATGGAATTATATCTCGTATTTACATTTAAACACTGAGAACATATTTTCACACCCACGATCAGCTAGATACAATGACGACTCCAGTTATCTCGGATATGGCTGACTAGCGCAAAGTTAACAACTCAATTAGTATCCAGATAGCTTTTTTAAAAATATAACTAAATGTCCTTGGCAAGTTAAACAATTGTATTCATATTGAACCGAAATACCTTCAGAAGTTCTGTTAAATCTTGCGTTCTCGTCGCATAAGAAGAAAGAACCTTTCGTGACAGTAATTTGTTCAATATTCTGCAAGTTTATCAGCGCGTCAGTCAGTGTTGGAATGTAAAGCGTTTCTCCTTTCGGCTTCCAATCCTCTGATTGAAAAACGTGTTGACTGGCTGGAATTGGGAGAAAGCGCCGTACACTGCAGTTACAACATGGTCTAAATACATTACAGTTGCCGTCAAAACCATTGCCGTTGTACGGTTGTTCAACCATCGCCGTTATTCCTTCACTAGAATTATCATGCAAAACTTCAGCACGAAGTCGTTTTCTGCTTGACCACAATGACAGTGATTGTTCAATGGCGATAGAACTCATTGCTTTTGAGAATTAAGCTGATATGTAGGGCCATGTACATCAGGCGAGGAAACTAAATACTTATAAACTCTCAAATCCTGTCAAGTCATGATGACAGGATCATGTGAATACCATAAAAAAATCTTAATGCCCGCGATCACGAAATGGACCAATAACAACAAAAGAGTTTTTGTCTTTTGGGGTGGGGGTAGGTGAGGGAAGATGTGGGGGGAGGGGTGGGGATAGAGGTTGAGGTCTTTCCAATCGTAACCAAAAGAAAAACCCTGGGAGCGAGTTTGAGACTTTTTTTTTTAAAAAAAACACGCTCACGCCGTGTCCGATTTCAACCATGGTTAAAACGTTAACTCCCTATTAAACTTTCAGTCAAAGAATTACATTGCAAACCTGTACAAGAAGCGTTTGTTATAGAATGTGCTTTAATTACCTTCATGATCAGAAATTAATTGTACATAATTTAAGCAATAAAACCGTGTAATTCTTTGTTGCACGATGGGGAGGGGGAGGGGTGTGGAAAGTCACGAGCCGTCCATTTTTTTTATCAAATAACTAACAAACACATTTGAAAAAACAAAGAAACGCGCATTGTAACATCAACATCCAAATTCTCCTTGTATTGAGCACAGGCTCACCAAACTCAGTGTGCCGGTTAAAGTTTAAAAGCTCTTTTGCGCCTGCATTTTGTTAGTGACTCGCACAGAATTCGTCCTCGAAACCTTCTCCCGCACACGCATTTTCTTTGGTTATTTGAATTTCGAGTTCACGGATGACAACAGTTTTAATTCAAAAAGTAAAAAAAATAAGCTTGATAGGGACTTTAAAAACCAATACCCCTAAATCAGGTTTTGAGAAATTGTGCACTGAAAAAGTGGGGAGGGATAGGGTAGGGGGTCTGTGCCGCCATGCACCACCTCCCCCGACAAAATTGGGTTCTTTAAAATTACCATTGTTTTGACCTCGTCCCTTATCTCACCGATCTGTGCACTTAAATCGCCAAAAATGCAATTTTGGCCGAAAAATCACTTTTAGTCTTTTTTTTTACGGAAGAAGCATTGTTTTAAGCTGTCAAAGTTTACAAAGGTTTCTGTTAGAACAAAAGAAGCTGTTGGTGTTTGTAACTTTAATCGTTCTTTTATTCTATTTGTGCTGTTCATTTTTTGCGACAATTAAGAGATTACCTATATTTCTATCAGTGCATATTTTATTACTGATCTCATTCTTAGCTCTCATTCTTTCCAAATTAAAGTGGCCGAACACTTCACACACTTCACATCTAGATTCACAAGGCTTGCGCGACTCGATCGGTTGCCGGAAAAATCTCGATTCCTCAGAGATTTCGTGCAGAACCGCACACATCATAACTCATGGCTTCTTCATTGAGTCTAGTTTTTGGAAAATATTTTAGCTTTCAGTAAACTGAAGTATTAATATGTTTTATACTAGACAGGGCACAGATTTTTCCTTGCCTAGCAACAGTAATAAATCTCAACCTTAGAAACACGATCAACTGACAATTGAAAGCACCGCAAGCAAACCAATTTTTAAAAACACTTTATTGATTATTATTCAAACCCGAAGCAACAAATTGTATTTATATATATGAATTATTGTGGTTTGCGCAGTGGCTCGGAAAATCTTGAGCTGTTTGATAAAAGGGGAGAATAATTGCTGATGGACTTTTAGTTTTAGATAGAAAACCCTGGGTTGGTTGTTCAGTAACAAAAAATTGAATATGGGGCTTGAAAAGTACGCTTCTTTCCTGTTATTGCTAATGGTGCCAGCTTCAATGTTAGGTAAGTGTATAACCGATATCACTCGCGAGACAAGGCGTACTGAATACAAACAAATCATCGTTGATACAGATCAATACACAGAAAATACCACTCAGAAGTATCAACTGGTAGCTTTATATTCCTTTTGATTTGTTAATCTGATATAAGTGCTAGTAACTTTTGATTTAAAGATAGTTTATCACAAGCCCGAGTATTCGCAGTGTCAGCTCTAAAGAATAAATCAATACAAGAATAATTAAATTGGTTCTTTTTTTTTAAAATACTGTCAGGGTAATATTCTAACACGTCAGTTGGCATATGCCTTATTTTGTTTAAAAGTAACGAGTAGTTTTGATATTAAAACCAAAAGGTTTTTCTTCATCTTATTTTTTCCCTTAGCCAATTAATTTAGCCTTAGGATAAAATTCCGAGTAACGCACTAAAGAACGTCATAATCCTTTTTTAATGAGTGAGAGCGTCTTACTATGAGGCTGGAATCAAACAAAACTTTCAGTGCTTTGCAGGCTCTACGTCCTATAAAGCTTGTTTGTAAAAAAAGTGCGTGTTAAAAAGCGAGCGCACTCTCGTATCCAGAGCCTATCGCTTCTCTTAGCCGACGGGGCCTTCGAACGAGAAAACGAAGAAAGCGACCGCTGACTCGAAAATTGGAACAAGCTGGTTGGTACCTGAGACCAGAGTTTTCCGTGTTTACAGAAAATATGCATATTCAGTTGAAGACAATAAAACTTCGGGGTAAAACTCTATTTTTATCAGGAATATTGTACAAAGTCTGTTTTTTACGGAAGAAGCATTTTTATAAGCAGTCAAAGTTCACAAAGGTCGCTGTTAGGACAAAAGAAGCTGTTAGTGTTTGTAACTTTGCCTAAAAAATTTGGAAACTCATTTCCGAAAGCTACAAAAGAAATATTTGTGGTTTTCTCAGGTTATTGGTTATTAAAAAAGCACTTGACTCGGCTCAACTGTGGCTGATATTAATTTTTCTTTTATTCTTTTTGTACTGCTCATTTTTTGCGACAATTAAAGAGATTACCTGTACTACTATCAGTGCATATTTTATTACTGAACTCATTCTTAGCTCTAGCTAAGTTTCCAAATTAAAGTCGCCGAACACTTCACATCTAGAGTCACAAGGCCTGCGCGACTCGATCGGTTGCCGGAAAATCTTATTTCCTCAGAGATTTCGTGCAGAACCACATACATCATAACTCATGGCTTCATAAAAGAGTCCTGTTGTCGGAATTTTTGCTTTCAGTAAACTAAAGCATTAATATGTTTTATACTAGCTAGAACACAGATTTTTCCTTGCCTAGCAACAGTAATAAATCTCAACCTTAGAAACACGATCAACTGACAATTGAAAGCACCGCAAGCAAACCAATTTTTAAAAACACTTTATTGATTATTATTCAAACCCGAAGCAACAAATTGTATTTATATATATGAATTATTGTGGTTTGCGCAGTGGCTCGGAAAATCTTGAGCTGTTTGATAAAAGGGGAGAATAATTGCTGATGGACTTTTAGTTTTAGATAGAAAACCCTGGGTTGGTTGTTCAGTAACAAAAAATTGAATATGGGGCTTGAAAAGTACGCCTCTTTCCTGTTATTGCTAATGGTGCCAGCTTCAATGTTAGGTAAGTGTACAACCGATATCACTCGCGAGACAAGGCGTACTGAATACAAACAAATCATTGTTGATACAGATCAATACACGGAAAATACCACTCAGCAGTATCAACTGGTAGCTTTATGTTCCTTTTGATTTGTTAATCTGATATAAGTGCTAGTAACTTTTGATTTAAAGATAGTTTATCACAAGCCCGAGTATTCGCAGTGTCAGCTCTAAAGAACAAATCAATACAAGAATAATTAAATTGGTTCTTTTTTTAATACTGGCAGGGTAATATTCAGTATGCTAACACGACAGTTGGCATATGCCTTGTTTTGTTTAAAAGTAACGAGTAGTTTTGATATCAAAACCAAGAAGGTTTTTCTTCATCTTATTTTTTCCCTTAGTCAATTAATTTAGCCTTAGGATAAAATTCCGAATAATGCACTTAAGAAAGTCATAATCCTTTTCAATGAGTGAGAGCATCTTACTATGAGGCTGGAATCAAACTAAACTTTCAGTGCTTTGCAGGCTCTACTTGATAAAATTACACGACAACAGGTGTATATACAGCTCTATAAAAAGTTCTTATTTCGTTGCTTTATCTATCGTCCTTAATTCTTTCTGTTGTACAAAATTTTGTTGAAGCGAGATTGAGCGAAATACGACGAGTCAGCCATGCGAGCGATCATTCGACGGCTCAATGATGTTTAATTTCCAGAAGTGTACTTTAAGCAAGACGTATTTGGATTCATAAACAGAACTAATCAAATAACCTCATAGGGATTTCAGAACGATTAAAGTTAGCCAAACCAACGATTGAAAACGTTTCCTTCAAACCCTGTTATCCCACTAAAAAGTTTTATTGAAAGCAAGTTAAGTTTTGCATTTAAAATAATTAACATATTTTATTAGATCCTTGATCAGTGCTAATATTAAAAACAGGCTCGATGGGGGTGCAGTCTGACGTTTTAAAACCTCGACGGGGTTTTAACGCGGCTGAATGCTAGTTTGAGTTCGACGGTTTTCATTTCTCAAAATCAAACAAACTGTGTCTTTTCTTTTTCGTCGTTCGATACAACGGAGTTCTGTTATCCATTTTGATGTTTATCTCTAGTCTTTATAGTATTCCTATTAGTATAGGGAATCACACTACTTAGGGAAGAAGTCAAAACAATGGTATTTTTAAGGAACCCAATTTTGTCGGGGTAGGTGGTAGGTGGCGGCACATACCCCCCACCCCACCCCTTCCCACTTTTTCAGAGCTCAATTTCTCAGATTCAGGGGTATTGGTTTTTATTGTATTATGGACTCCTCTCTCCATGAAGAAGGCGTTTTTGCAAGCAATTTATCAATATCTATTTTATTGAACATGATATTTGCTCCTGAAATTCAGCATTTTTGAAAAAAGGTGGTGGATGGCGGCACACAATACCCCACCCCCTAAATCGGGTTCCTAGGAAGTACCATTGTTTTAACCTTTTCCCTTAGAGCTAGTTCAACTTGAAAATAATTTGCATGAGTAAGTTTTTCAAAAGTATCAAAATTGCATGGGCCCGTAGGGCTAATGCAATTTGAGCTTTTTGAAAATATACGAGTGCAAGTCATTTCAAAATTGAACGAGAAAAGTCGTGTGGTTACTTTTTATAAATACACACTACAAAGCTACAGGGCAAGTATAGAAAGAAAGAGCTTTAATCAATATAAAAGGAACTCGCATTGCGAACGTAGTTGAGGTTGTAGTCTTAATCGTAGTCGTAATCGTAGTAGTTGTAGTCGTCACAGTCGTAGTGGTCGTAATCATCGTCGTAATCATGGTAGTCGTAGCCGTTGCAGTCGTAGTCATCTTAGTTGTCGTAGTAGTAGCAGTTGTCGTAGTTGTACTCCAAGTCATCGCAGTCGAAATCGAACTCATAATCGTAGTAGTCGTAGTCGTACTCCAAGTGGTACTCGTAGTCATGGATGAAGTTGTAGTTGCACGGTAGTCGAAGTTGTAGCCATAGTCGTGTAGAATGAATTGTAATGAATTAACTCTTTTTGCACTGTGTTTACGAAAAACAGCTTTGCTCCCAACCAATCAGAATCAAGACATTTTGCTGTGTGCATTATTAAAAGGCAAAACAAAACAACTTCTTCAAATCATTGATGACGTCATCACAGGAAACCTTGAAACTCGTCGTTTCCTTAGTATACGGCGCTCTGCGTGAAAAAGTGATTTTTTTGAAGATTAATGTTTTTAAATAATTTTCAAGTGTTTTGTCTAGACTTTTCTAAAGTATGCAAAATCCGAAATTTGGGTGGTGGCTACCATTTTGAAAGTGGTTGCTATGGCAACAGAAATGTACTTTGCCAAGCAGTTTTGACATTTTTGCTGTTGTTGCCATGGAAATCAATTAGAGATCACGTGACTTAAGTTGAAAGGTAGATGAATATCGTTGAGAAAAACAGAACTTGCATTTGGCGATGTGGTTTCGATGCTATGGTTGCCCTGGAAACCAATAAAAACCACGTGACTAATTTTAATCGACACGAGGGGGCGGGGGTCAATCCCTCCCTCAAACCCTCGGTAAACTTATTTTTTTCATGCGTATAGGGTTAAATGTTTTTGCAATAATAATGACCATCGTTTCCAGTAAAGCGTTGATGAACGTAGCTTGCAAGTTGGGGTGTTAAATTAGTTAAGTGGTGTAAATAAACCAAGTATTGCGATTAATTTAAATTATCTTTCTTATTTTGTCCCAGGTCACTATATTACCTGCATGCGCAACTGAAGTAACTTAATTGTCCGTCTACCTTGACTGTGTCTTATAGGTCTAGTTGCAACTCATCTATGGCTGCAACTAGTGGCAGACTGACTGGATTAGTTTACGAACTATTTCCAGACTGCCAGTATCTGTTCTTTTTTTCTTTTCACTCGGGCTTGCTGTGGAAGAGCATATGCAGCTCATCCACAAAACTCTTTCCAAAAAGTTTTCGTCCAAGTGCAATCTGCGAACATGTCTTAGTTTTTTCAAGTTGCCATTTTGTAGATTTCAAAATTCATCATTCATTGAGATATTCGAGAAGGCAGAAAATGATATGAGTACTAAATGTCAACAGAGCAGAAAGAGAGTAAAGAAAGTTAAATTAAGCTAATGTTGCAATTAACTTGACTAAGAACATTTACGCGGAAAGCTTTGATACAGATGAATGCAAGAAACCTGATATAATGTCAGTCGTTAATTGAAAATTACGATTAAGAACACCAAGAAGGGCGCCATGTCAAACCGAAAGAGCAAGTATCTACCACATTAAATTTGTTTTAAGGAATTTTAGTGCCGTTTTGATGTCCGATCCATAAAAGCCCAAGTTTTTTTAATTTCTTCCCTTTTCTTTCTTATATCTACAGAGAAATAATGTTTGTTGAAAATAGAATTCATGCGCGAAAAGAAATAGGGCACCATATAGATAACTATTAATGTGCCCTCTAACTTTCACAGTAGTTGTAAATTTAAATGTATTTTTAACGAAGGAAAAAAGAGCTGGAGAGAGGGATATAGATATAGGTATACAAATATTATACCCCTCTCTCTTGCTTAAGATAAAACAAAGGATAAGCTGATGTACAAGATTCTTACCTACACGACGTCTTCTCTTAATTAAAAATCAATACGAATTAAATATATTGTTGTTGTTAATATCGTTGCTCTTAATTTTTATTTCAGCATTAAATTCCAAGGTCCAAAAATATGGAATGCACTCAACGAGTACAACCTTAACAATCAGATCCCTAATTTCAAACAATTTAAAGCTCAAATAAAAAGTAGATTCCTGAAAGAATACTAGTAGCTTATTCCTTCAGGAATTTGTTTTTGACTCTAAGTTCCTTCATTAAAATTACAAATTGAAATATTAATATGGTACTGACTCTAAAGTTATGAATATCAAAGTTTCACCTAGTTTACACAACTATTCATAGTTTCCTCCGATATTATTCTTCTTATTTAGCTTTAGTTTAAAAAATTGTTGTTGTGTGTGTGTATTATATTGAATTAACTCTTTCATAATCCTGTAAAAATGTACCTCTCCCTCTTCTATAATCAAATGTATACCTGTAACCTTGTCCTAACTCAATTTTAGCTCCTTAGTTATTCGTAAGGGCTGGTACCTCCTGTATATTAAATGATTCTACAAATATGTTTTGTAATGTAAACGTCAAAGGTACAAATAAAAAAGATTGTTGTTGTTGTTGTCTTGCTGCAGCTCAACTTCAAATAACCACAAACCAGAAACCAGTGATAACTTTGGCCTCAGGTGAATCTCTGAACCTAACATGTTTCACAAGTGGCAACCTACGTGCTCAAGTGGAATGGCTGAAAGATGGGCGTAGTGATAACATCAGGGCAAACATATCCGAGGATAACAAAACGCTGTCAATTTCACAAGTGACGCCGGACGACAGTGGAAATTACTCGTGTATTGCAAAGGATGCTGTTGGTTTTGTAAGGCGCAGTACAGTGGTGGCAGTGTTCCGTAAGTTGTGAGCCCTTTATATGTTATCCAGCCTGGCTCGGGGTCGGAAGCGGAATCTTGAATCATGAATCACGGTTAAAAATAGTGAAGGAATCATGAATCACATCATCTCGCACGCTGTGAACCATACATCATGGACAAAAAATGAATGAATCATGCATCTTTAGTTTTTGTCTCATGAACCATGAAGAAATTCTAGCTATAAATGAATCATGAATCATTGGTCGAAAAATATCTGAGAATCACGATTTATCATACTGAAAAGTTTCTGCTTCCACTCCCGAGCCTGGTTTTCGTTTGAAATAAAGCTCGTGTTTTAAACATTAATCTTTATTAAGTTTCAAATGGCATAGCTAATCCTGAAACTGCTTAGAAGTTGGCGCAATTGGTGGTTTTTAATGGAGGGGGAGACCGGAGTACCCGGAGAAAACCTCCGACGTCGGAGAGGGACACCACAAATCCAGCTTACATACTTCCCCGGCCGAGACTCGAACCCAGGTTGCATTGGTGAGAGCCGAGCGCTCTACCACTAGGCCACCTCGACGCTCTCACGCCTCTGACGTACATAATTCTCCTTTATCACCAAGCTCGATATATAACTCTTTCATCTATTGAGTATCATTTGTTGTCAGTTTTTAATTTGTTTAACCTGTTTATAATTAAAAAGTGATGCATTTTCTACAAAATATGTCCGCCGTAGCTTGTCCCCAGCCCGGTTGAGAAAGCAGGAAAGTTTGCAATAGGTTAGCATCCTAGAATCTAGTACAGAAACCAGATACAGATAAGAAGACACCTTGGTCCAGGGAGAGTCGGATCCCTTGAATGGCGAAAGTAGGACGAACTTTGGCAAAAGCCGGAAAGAAGCCAGGGAGCTGAGGCCTACTTCTCTTGGGCCCAAACGCCAGAAGATAGCTCTCGCTTGGACACCCGATAGCAAACGAAAGAGAGGAAGACCGAGAGAAATCTGGAGAAGAGCAGCATGCAGAAAACAAAGGACGATGTTAGATGGGCGAGCTGGAGGGCAGCAAAAAAAGTTTCCATGGACAGGCCACGGTGGAAAGATCTGTGTCCCCCTTATGCTCCTCGAAGAGCGAAAAGGATTGATGATGATATATGTAAACGAAGCTGTACAAACATATGATATGAGTTTAACAATGAAACTACTACTTGTGTTAAGTTAAAGTTATCACTATTTATCATTATTACTTTTCTTATTACTTTTCTTACTATCTTTTTTATGTTGTTTTTGTTGTTGTCTTGTCAAGTTCATCATCTCATTAACATTGTTTCTATTATCATTTTCATCATTGCTGTCTAATTATAGCGGGTCCGATCGATGAAAAGACTGAAACATTTCCGTCTGTGTTTGCTATAAGTGTTTTTCAACAAGTTTTTAAATACTACAGATATTATTTTCTTTCTTCTATTAACCTCAACGGAGAAACCAAACTACGCGGGATCGCTCCGTATGTAGGGCTAGTAATAATTTAATGTACACCTACGATATATGTCAAAAATAATTTTGTGAACTTATACATTCTTCAGCGTGCTCAAATATCAAGGAAATTGGAGTGGCAAATCAAAGCAAAATAGACCACTCCAAAATGAAGGCTTCAAGTGCATTCGGAAAAGCTGTTGATTATCTAACTGTTAAAAATGGCCGCCTTTACGCTCGAAAGGCCTGGTGTCCAGCCTCAAAGACTGGCAATGATTGGCTGGAGGTTGACTTAGGAGCCGTGTACCATATATGTGGCGTGGCTACCCAGGGCAAGGGACATCGTACACATGAATGGACCACAAAGTTCAAACTGGCTTTTTCTATCGGTAACGAAACAAGAAAGGTTTACAAAGAAGGTGGACAGGAAAAGGTTACTAAAATTTTAACTGCTTTGCGACTTGGGGCATACGTTTTAAATAAACTCGAAAAAAACTAAGTTATAGCTGAAGTTAAAAAAAATATATGTATTTGAGGGGATACAGTACCTGGGATTTAAGTAATATTTCAAAAACGAATAGGGGTTCCAAACATCGATTAATAGAACCCGCAGAGGTTCTGAATTACCGGTTCCGACCATCCGGGTTCTTGGTTCCATCCTTTTGTATTACATATTCCAAGTTACAGTGGAATCCCGCGTTACGACCAACTCGTAATTACGGCCACCTCGTTATAATGGCTACAACTGCTACTGCAATCGTCACTATTAACTGGAAAAACAAAAATTACTAGCAGTAAATGTATTACAACTACTTTGTAGATATACCTTAGTTCGCTTATTAAGCTAAGTTACAAAGACGATGCATCACCACAAACCCATCAAGATTAAACCATCAACTCCATGTCAATATATGGTTGTTCTTTGAAAAGCAATTCCCATACTAAGGTTGTAAACACCTTGCTTCTTTTGTCCAAAGTACCGTGAAAATAATTTGTTTATTGTTGCAGGAATTCAAAGGAAATGTGGACAAGTCAAGTGTAGTGGTAAACCCTTTACCCATCATGCAACGGGCTCGGTTTGTGCGTTTCTACCCGACCGCCTTTGAAACCTGGCCGTGTCTTAGGGTGGAGATATTTGTAGAGACAAGTAAGTTCATTTACTGCTGTCACAGACTTAAGAAATTTGGAGTTTTTGAAACCAGACCGGTTTTTAAAAACTTGAATTGTGTGTGTTTTGCAGTCCTGTTTACCCGTTTGATAGTTCTTCAATGACATACTAAGCTACCTTCCGCTTGTAAATTCTTCAAACGAAATATGTTAACGAAAAACAAACAAAAGACAATATTATAACAAAGGAACAAAAAAAGGTTAAGAGGTAAGTTAAAGAGAAACTAAACAAAAGCTGCGCTATAGCTACTAAATATAGTTTCATTTTTCTTTTTGGAATTTCGTGTCAGTTTAAAGACTGGTTTTGTATGATAGCCTTGAGAAACTGATTGTTATCATATTTGCAACCTTAATGTTTGGACTTACATTAAGTCACAAAAGAGCTGGTTGTATAGCTCTGCAAAACAGCTATGAACTACAACAGTGCATCCTCATTAGATTAATCTGGTTAGCAAGTCTTGCTCAGCTCAGTGGTACTCAAGCTTAACAGCTGTTCATATGGTTAGGTTATGTAGTAGACACCTTCTTTACAGTTTCTGCACCGACTCTAGATAAAATTTCCTTCTATTTCCTTTGAAATCTTTATATTTTCGATAACCACACATTCAATGTGTTCCGTCACGTGTTAACAGTAATTTTTGAGCTTTCAATCTTGAATGTTGCATTTCTAGCGTTCTGATTGACTCACTCAATCAAGATTGTTCATCAGCTCATAAATGGAATTGACCATATATTGAAAATGATTGTGTATAGTCTTGTAAAGCTGAAACACGGCTTTTAACAAGTATCGATAGGTTTGGAAAACTTAAAATATTTGATAAAATAGGTATTCTATCCGCTTGTTGGATATGAGAAAATTAAAAGTCAACTCGGTGCTACAAGCCTCTTTGTATTTATCATTTATTATGCAACGTTCACTCTTGGAATTGTTGGGGACCTTTAGCGACGAAGAGGGAAACATCAACGTCGACTGCTTACAAAAATCACATTTCTTGCTTTCCCTTTTCGACCATGTCTTGCTCGTTTGTTCTCTCGTTTGTCCTAGTGACGGTTTGTGAACAGAAAAATATGTGAACTCCCTGCATAAACGTAAGAGAAGATTGAGAATGTTTTTTGTTTGTCTTTCCTGTAGTCGTAAGAACTCAAAAATCTAACTTTTCGTGTTGTAGTTTTCATGACTAGAGCGTGCAGGGGACCAGCACGGTACATTCCAACAAGCAGCTATTGTAGTTCACTATTGATTTCAGCTGCTGTCGCCGGCGTTGGCTTCCTCCTTGCTAAATGTCCTTATTGTTAAGTATCCGTATATATAAACGTTCGGCCAAGGGGCGACCAATCTAAGCAATAGCTAAAAAATATATCTTCAACAGTCCAACCAAAACTGGTAAAAAGACCCCAGAACCAAACCGCTGTACAAGGACGCTCAGTTACATTTCCTTGTAAGACATCTGGTTCCCCGATGCCGGTTGTAACCTGGCTTTTTAACGATGGCAATGTCACTGGAGGGAGTATTTTAGAAAATGGCAGCCTAGTTTTACAACGCGTTACGAGCAACGGCGCATACCAGGGGTGGTATACTTGTAAAGCTTCTTCACAGACAGGAAGCGTACAGTCCTCTTCGTACCTCCGAGTATTCGGTAAGTGACAATATATATTTCAAATTTTTTCATTTCGTTATGCTTCGCCTACGTAAATTACGTTCACACATATACTAATAAGAGGCAATGTAAGAAACGCGATAAATTAAATGTACTGGAGTTGTAGATAGGGACACCTCAACAGGGGGAATTCCAATCATTGTGGGCTTATAGTAAAAGAAACAGAAAGAAAAAGATATATATTAGCTAAGGTAGAATAAAAAGCTATAATCTAAAATCAACACGAGAAGGTCGTATCGAGGAGGTACGTAGTGTTGCATTTCATACATACCATCCTAAAAGTCCTAGGGTCATATTTACTTGCTACTAAGTCATCTTTGCCAATATTAACAAAACGCTTAAAATATAGGTGTTTGATACATTGTTTAAAGGTTTTTTGATAGATATAAAACAGCCAAATGTTCTCCATCATATTGATCATAATCAGGCCAATGATGATCAATATGATCGAAAACTTTTACAAATCTTATGACAAAAAAAACGTTTTTCATTATTGTAACGCATACCGATATGTTACCCATTTATTGTTGACGCTTCAAGTATAAATCGTTTTTTCCAAACACTTTATGAAAGATAACGTATTCGCTCTGAGACTTTGTTTGCTGATTAAACTCTCTCAGAAATATGAGACCGTGCTTTTCAATTCTGCACTGTTTCTGACATTTACTTGTTTTTGGTTAATTTTTCCCTTGGTTTGAAGTTTATTTTCCTTTGTTTTAAGCTCTGATTATCATACATCAACGTATCAAAAAAACAAGAGGAAAAATATGGAATAAGGGTAAAAATGATTTACAACATAGTTACTTAGGTAAGTTGCAGTGTTTGACCCGTTTTAATTTTGTTTTACATCCTTACAGTTTCACCAATAATAACTGTGCCTTTGAAATCATTCTTGGCGCTTGCATCTGGGGACATGTTGATCCTGACCTGCAACGCGAGCGGAGATCCCCTTCCGCAGATAAAATGGCTGAAAAATGGAAGCACTGACATAAAAAGAGCAAACATAACTAATAATTCTAGGGTGCTTTCGATATCACAAGTGGAATCAAGCGATAGTGGAATATTAGAGTGTGTCGCCAAGAACGACGCGGGAGTTGCTAAAAGTCGCTCAACGGTAGCAGTATTTCGTAAGTATTTTTTTATACTTTGCTAACAGATAGTTTGGAAGTAGCTAGCCAGAGTAGCGATTTTAAGGAATTGATGCCAGAGCTTCATCCGTAAGTCGGTGTCACACTTCTACCCTGACCAACGTCCATTGTCATAGTATACAAACGATGCACTACCAATGTCGTCTAACTTCCACTGCAGCATTGGTGAGAGGCGAGCGTTTTACCACTATGCAGCACATTTAACGTGCATGATTCTCCTTCACCATGCAGGCTCCATAACTCTTTCATGTATTAAGTGTTTTTGTTGTCAGATTTTTAAAATCTTTGTAAATACTCTTACACTTTCTGCTGATTGCAAAGTTTATAGTTAAAACGTGATACATTCTTTGCAAAATATATCCGCCGTAGCCTGTCTGGTCCCAAGCCCGCTGAGAAAGAAGCAGGGTTGGGCTATGGGTTAGCACCCCATTCCCGTAAAAGGATCTAGCTACAGAAACGGAAACATAAAGTCGGATCTCCAGAATGGCGGAAGAAGGACGGACTTTGGTGAAAACTGAAAAGAAGCCACGAACCCGAGGCCTACTTTTCTCTAGCCTGCTAACAGGCTCTCCTGCCATAGGCATAGTTGTTGGCGAACAAGCGGCGGAGCCGCGAGACCCAGTCGGCTAGCGAAGCGAGCCGTGAGCGGAATGGGGGGAGCGCCGGAAACGGAGCGCCTACACGGAAAACCCCGCCATTCTCAATTTACGCCCACCTGAAAATTGGATAAAAAAAAAACTTAGAATTGTCATGCTAATGTCACACTGTGGCAACACGATATGTCAAAGCAAACACTCTTGTAGCGCGGAACATTTTCGACATGGAGAATACATATCGGCGGCTATAACTGCGAAAAAACCGGTTCGAAGAAGAAGAAGAGAATTAAATAACGAGTACTGTCGTCTTTGTGGAGTTTGTTTTAAACTAAAATACGGGAGTGTCGGTAAAAACAACCAGTTCGAGCTGTAGGAGAAACACAAAAGGCATTCACTTGCACAGTTCTGTAGTTTTCCCCAGCTCAGTTTTCATGCAGAGCATAAATTATTCCGATCGCGAACGTGTATGTTGTCCGTGTGCAAGAAAAATAAGGACATTGCATGACTGTTTCTCTCTGGTCAAGTATTCTCTGGACAAAGAAGGATCCCACGATCTCGATGAAACAATGAGTCTAGAGCAATTTAAACTAGGGCTGTCTACAAAAATTGACACAACGCCTGAAAAGATGATACGCGGATCACAAAAAAGTTCCCAGGAGGAACACTGGTTCGGTGCTCAACGAAGAGCAAAATCAAGAACAAGCAGCAAATAGTATTGTACACAAACACGAGGTTTCGAACAGCAATTGTTTAATGCATTTAAATGTCGAGGAACTTTTAGATTCTACGGAGACAAAGGTCAAAGTTGTGATCATTTATCCAAAAAGCGAAAATGGAACAGTGAGATACCCTGCAGATAAAAAAAAACTTCAAACAAAACTAAACAATATTCACATCTTGAAGTGAAGCACCTTCCAGTAGAAATTATCTTGCCTCTTGGAACTGATCAGCGATTAAGCTATTTAGGGGGCAAATTACAAGAACGGAAGACTTCTTCCCCCAGCAGTTTTCACTCCCACAAACGATGCCCTTCGCACAAGAACTGGATACTAATTAAAACTTTTACCAAAATCCGTACGTTGTTAATACTTCCAAAACACCCTTTTAAAAGGTGTTCTTTTGTTTCTTTCTGTTTGGGTTTCAAAACGTAGTTCTGTCCAGAAACCCTTCAAATTTTTCCTAAAACTTCGACTAAAATTTCTCCAATACTGACCTCTGCCATATTCGTTTTCATTTGTGTGATCTGGAAGCTGTCACGCGTTGACCACCCATTTAAAACCTCTCGGCCAAGAGGAAATTTACTTTGTCTGAGCAAAGTAGAAATGAAGATTTGGGGGGTTTCCGTGCAGGTTCTCTTTTCCCTTCCCTTCCCTCCCCCCATTCCCCTCACGGCTCGCTCCGCTCGCCGACTCGTTCTCGCGGCTCCGTCGCTCGTTCCCCAACCATACAGGAAAGCCTGTTCGCAGGCTAACTTTTCCCTGACACCAACACATTAAGACCAAAAGATAGTTCTCAAATAGACACCCTGGAGCAAACGAAAGAGAGAAAAGCCGAGGGAAACCTGGAGAAAAGCAGCAGCAAGGGAAGGAACGACATTGGGTGGCCGAGCTGAAGGGCAGCAGAGGAGGTTGCCAGGGACAGGCTACGGTGGAAAGATCTGTTTTCCCCCTTTTGCTCCTCGAGGAGTGAAGAGGATTGATGATTATATCAGCAAAGCTGTACAAACATATGTCTGAATTTAACAAGAAAACAACTATTTTTTGTGTTCTAAATTATAACTATTTATTGTTACTAATATCATTAATTTTGTTCTTATTTTTATTTTTATCTTTTTTAAGCTGTTTTTTTTTTGTTGTTGTCTTGTCATGTTCATTATCTCATTAACATTGTTTCTATTGTCATTTTCATCATTGTTGTCTATTCATAGAGGCTCCGTGAAAAGAAACACTTCCATCTGTGTTTGCTATATTTTTCAACAAGTTTTTAAATACCAGTTACAGATACTATTTTTTTTCTTCTAATAATCTCAAATGAGAAATCAAACTACGCGGGGTCGCTCTATTTAGGGCTAGTAATAATTTAATTTACACCTACGATATATGTCAAAAATAATTTTGTGAACTTATACATTCTTCAGCGTGCTCAAATATCAAGGAAATTGGAGTGGCAAATCAAAGCAAAATAGACCACTCCAAAATGAAGGCTTCAAGTGCGTTTGGAAAAGCTGTTGATTATCTAACTGTTAAAAATGGCCGCCTTTACGCTCGAAAGGCCTGGTGTCCAGCCTCACAGGCTGGCAACGATTGGCTGGAGGTTGACTTAGGAGCCGTGTACCATATATGTGGCGTGGCTACCCAGGGCAAGGAACATCGTACGGGTGAATGGACCACAAAGTTCAAACTGGCTTTTTCTATCGGTAACGAAACAAGAAAGGTTTACAAAGAAGGTGGACAGGAAAAGGTTACTACAATTTTAACTGCTTGCGTTGTTCCTCGAAAAGCAATTCTCATACTAAGGTTGTAAGCAACTTATTTCTTTTGTCCAAAGCACCATGAACATAATTTGTTTATTGTTGCAGGAATTCAAAGGAAATGTGGACAAGTCAAGTGTAGTGGTGAATCCTTTACCCACCATGCAACGGGCTCGGTTTGTGCGTTTCTACCCGACCGCCTTTGAAACCTGGCCTTGTCTTAGGGTGGAGATATTTGTAGAGACAAGTAAGTTCATTTACTGCTGTCACAGACTGGAGGATTTTTGATTTTTTGAAACCAGGCCGGTTTTTAAAAACTTGAATTGTGTGTGTTTTGCAGTCCTGTTTACCCGTTTGATAGTTCTTCAATGACATACTAAGCTTCCTTCTGCTTGTAAATTCTTCAAACGAAATATGTTAATGAAAAACAAACAAAAGACATAATACTATCAGTAAAGGAACAAAGAAAAGGTAAAGAAATAAGTTAAATTCACAAAAGAGCTTGTTGTATAGTTCTGCAAACAGCTATGAACTACAATAGTGCATCCTCATTATATTAATTTGGGTAGCAAGTCTTGCTCAGCTAAGTGGTACTCTAGCTTATCCCTTTAACCCCTAAGAGTGCCCAAGGATGAGTTTGGAAACTCTCACAAATTAAGTCCATAGTATTCCTATGAGAAGTTTGGGTGCATCTTCAAGAGTATTTTGTGGATGATCAAATTTCATACTCTCAGCACTAACCAGCTTGTTTTCTTTTGTTCACTGTAAGGAGAATGTAGATGTTGAAAAATGCATTAGGGCTGAAAGGGTTAACAGCTGTTCATATGGTTAGGTTATGCAGTAGACACCTTTTTCAGAGTTGTGCAGCGACTCTAGATAAAATTTCCCTGTATTTCCTTTGAAACATTTATATTTTCGATAACCACACATTCATTGTTTTTCGTCACGTGTTAACAGTAGTTTTGAGTTTTCAGTCTTTAATATTGCATTTCTAGCGTTCTGATTGACTCACTCAATCTTGTTTATCAGCTCATACATGGAATTGACCATAAACGGAAACTGATTGTGCTGAAAAATGAGTCTGAACAAGTATCGATAGGTTTGGAAAACTTAAGATATCTGATAAAATAGTTATTCTATCCGCGCTTGTTGGATATGAGAAAATTAAAAGTCAACTCGGCGCTACAAGCCTCTTTGTATTTACCATTTATTATGCAACGTGCGCTCTTGGCATTGTTAGGGACCTTTAGCGACGAGGACGGAAACATCAACGTCGACTGATTACAAAAATCACATTTCTTGCTTTCCCTTTTTTCATCATGTCTGGCTCATTTGTTTTCTTGTTTGTTCTAGTGACGGTTTTTGAACAGCAAAAGATTAAAGCTCCTGTATAAAGATAAAAGAAGATTGGGAATGTTTTGTCTTTGTCGTTCCTGTAGTCGTAAGAACTCCAAATTTAAACTTTTCGCGTTGTAGTTTTCATGACTAGAACGTGCAGGTGACCAGCACGGTATATTCCAACAAGCAGCTCTTATAGTTCACTATTGATTTCTGCCTGTCGTTGGCGTTGGCTCGCTCGTTACTAAATGTCCCTAGTATTGTTAACTATCCATTACGGTGTAAGTGCATTTAAACCTTCGGCCAAGGGGCGACCAATCTAAGCTATAGCTAAAAATCTAAATCTTCAACAGCCCAACCAAAACTGGTACAAGGACCCCAGAACCAAACCGCTGTACAAGGACGCTCAGTTACATTTCCTTGTAAGACATCTGGTTCCCCGAGGCCGGTTGTAACCTGGCTTTTTAACGATGGCAACGTCACTGGAGGGAGTGTTTTAGAAAATGGCAGCCTAGTTTTACGACGCGTTATGAGCAACGGCGCATACCAGGGGTGGTATACTTGTCAAGCTTCTTCACAGACAGGAAGTGTACAATCCTCTTCGTACCTCCGAGTATTCGGTAAGTGACAATATATTTTTCAATTTTTTTTAATTTCATTATGCTTCGCGTACGTAAATTACTTTCACACATATACTAATAAAAGGCAAAGTAAAGGAACGCGGTAAATACACAGGAGGTGTAGACAAGGACACCACAACAGCTGGGAGCCAATCATTGTGGGCCTATAGTAAAAGAAACAGAAAGAAAAAGTTATATATTAGCTAAGGTAGATATAAAAAAGTTATAGTCTAAAACCAACACGAGAAAGTCGTATCCAGGCCCACAGTGTTGCATTCATACATATCATCCTAAAAGTCCTCGGGTCATATTTACTTGCTACTAAGTCATCCTTGCCAACATCACAAAATGGATAAAATATAGGTATTTGTTGCAATTTTTAAAGTTTTTTGATAGATATAAAACAAGCAAACGTTCTCGATCAAATTGATCATAATCTGGCCAACGATGATCAATATGATCGAAAACGTTAATTAATTACTATAAATTACTACAAAAACATTTTTAAAACATTGCAACGCATACTGATATTTTGTAAACCCGTTACTTGTTGACGTTTCAAGTATAAATTTTTTTTATCAAAACAGTTTCTGAAAGATAACATATTCGGTCTTGTACTTTGTTTCTCTTGTTACCAAAATGCAAAGGCAAATTTTAGTGTTAAAGGTTTATGAGCAACTACCTCATATTAAAACTTGGAGCGCCGTATTTTCTACTGTTGGTTTTCAATTCCAAAATGGCGTCATTGCTTTAATAGAAGTGATTAAACTCTCTCAGAAGAATAAGACCGTGCTTTTCCATTATGCACTGTTTCTGACATTTACTTGTTTTTGGTTCATTTTTCCCTTGGTTTGAATTTTATTTTCCTTTGTTTTAAGCTCTGATTATTATACATCAACGTAACCAAAAACAAGAGGAAAAATATGAAACAAGGATGAAAATAATCTACAACATATAGTAACTTAGGTAAGTTTTAGTGTTTGACCCATTTTAATTTTGTCTTACATCCTTACAGTCTCACCAAGAATAGCTGTGTCTTTGAAACCATTCTTGACGCTTTCATCTGGGGACATGTTGATCCTGACCTGTAACGCGAGCGGAGATCCCCTTCCGCAGATAAAATGGCTAAAGAATGGAAGCACAGACATAAAAAGAGCAAACATAACTAATAATTCTACGGTACTTTCGATATCACAAGTTGAATCAAGCGATAGTGGAAACTACGAGTGTGTAGCGAGGAACGACGCGGGAGTTGCAAAAAGTCGCTCAACGGTAGCAGTATTTCGTAAGTATTTTTCATACTTTGCTAACAGATAGTTTGGAACTAGTTAGCTAAAGTAGAGATTTTAAGGAATCGATGCGAGAGCTACATCCGTAACATAGCGTCTCACCTCCACCGTGACCAAAGTCCGTTGTCATAGTATATAAACGATACACTACCAATGTCATCTAACTTCCATTGCCGAAACCAACCTCTCTACGCTATCATTATTAGGGACTTTATTCAAATAGAACGGCCACACCGACGACGGCGGCAAACTAAGGGGGCGTCGACAAATAAAAATAAATGTTTTTAACGTCCAGTGGACGTTAACATTCAACCTCCAGCCTCTTAGTTATAATAGTTATATACAATTTACATTTAGGCTTACGATACATTGTTACACACTTATAGATAAATGGAATTCTAAGTAGAAGTTTTTTTGTGAAATAGGGTTGTGTAGACAGTTGAGATATATTTCTGAGATAAATTTGGAGGAAAAGGGAAAATAATTTTATCTTTTAGTTTTGGAATTGTTCTATCAATAAAAAAAACCGTTGGTTTTTTGGTAAAACTGTAGTTATTGAAGTGTTTCAGTTCGCTCAGTAATTTTTGTCATATATCAGTTGCCATGGCTTTCTGGGGTTTGTTTGCTTATGTTTGTTGAACGACCTAAAGAAAATTTTCTCAGTTTTTTTACCTTTAAGAAGGAAACTTTATCGTCATTTTCTTTTCACAAAGCGTAAGAAAGAGAAAGCATAAAAGGAGCCATGCATGATCAAAATTGACAATCCAGAAGATGTTGCCTTCCTCGTAAAGTAAAGTCTATCATCTTTCTACCAGAATCGCTACCGCCTCACACAACTATAAGGTTATTAATTTTGGATTCTCAGCACTGACGTTTGGGGAAATGAAACCAGGGACCGTCAACATTAAAATACCTACTCTACTATAAAAAAAATCCAGTTGGTGTACTATTAACAACTTTGATAGTCAATAATATTATTACCATCATGTTTTGCTTTGTTTAATGAAATTCTATATTCAAGGAGCCACATGAAAGCAGGCAATAGGACTCGATGTCACATTTAAGGTCTGCCTTCCAGGACCTACGGTTTAACATCCTTATCCGAGAAGGCGCGGGTTTCTAACTGTTTGCAGATTTTAGAACAAAGGCAGCACCTTCTCCCCAGCTGTTTTAAGGCCCTGAGTGAAGATCAATTTGAACAAAGCTATAGAGTTCTCGCTACTGTCATTGCTACAGACTTCTAACACCATAATCCTCAATGTTTTCCAACCACTTTTCCCATCTTCTCCACAACAAAATTCTTAACGACTAATGAAGCCACCACTATTACTGTGCTATCTTCTAACGCCATAATTGTCATTTCCTCCTCGATGAAAATCCATTATTACCCTTGAGCGCTCCAAACTACTTCTTTAAACTATCACTTACTGTTGATTTATCTAGGTTGCTCTAATATCGCTGAGATTGGAGTTGCCAGCCAAAGAAAAGTAGACCACTCAAGACTAAGGGCATCTAGCGAATTTGGCAAAGTAGTGGATTACCTCACTGTTAAATATGGCCGCCTAAACGGACCAAAAGCCTGGTGCTCATCTACCAAGGACGGGATAAATTGGCTTGAGGTTGACTTGGGAGCCGTGTACCATGTATGTGGCGTGGCTAGCCAGGGCAAGGAACATCGGACAGATGAATGGACCACGAAATTCAAACTTGCTTTATCTGTTGATAATACAACAAGGAAAGTTTACAAAGAAGGTGGAAAAGAAAAGGTTTTTGCATTTGATTATTGCTTAAATCTTATGAGTTCCTAAGGTTGCTTTTGCAGAATCGAATTAGCTTGCTGACCTATAAATTATGAAAATTATTTTAAAAGTATAACTTTTTTTTTGGTTTTCGCAACGGAGACTGATCGGTTTAGGGATGAGAAGTAACTTATGCATTTATTTTAAATAATTCATTTATTACTATTTAATTTATGACTGCTTGGCTAGGTGCCGTTTTTGTTTCAAAGCAGTTGCTACTGAAAGAGAAATAAGCAAGTCTTTCCCTTAATTACCAGTGTTTTTCTGTATTTAGCTGTAAAGTCCTTTAGCTTACTATAGATTGTCCGCACGTAAATACTCGCTTCTTGTTTGGTACAAGAGACGGTATACAACGCGTCATCTTATTCGAGCACTCTTGTTTCCCTAGTTTAGCCAAAAAACGTAACAAAGAGAAGAAGCCTGCTCACGTGGTATATACTTTTGTTTTTCAGGAGTTCAAGGGGAACGTAGACAAGTCGAGTGTGGTGATAAACCCCTTACCCACCATGCAGCTGGCACGATTTGTGCGTTTCTACCCGACCGCGTTCCATATCTGGCCCTGTCTTAGAGTAGAGATATTTGCAGAGATAGGTAAGCCCTGTTACCGTAACAATTTAAGATATTTTCATAAACATTTGTGGAGCCTGTGCTTTATTCAAAAAAACAATAATGTTGTAATTAATTTCCATTTGCAGCCGAAAAGAAGTCAATAATTATAATAGACCTAATCATCTCTTTACGTCACAGCCTCTTAATCGGTAAACAGGAGGCAGGAGGCAGCGTGGCTTAGTGGTTAGGGTGCCGGATTTGCATGCGGTTGTCCCGGTTTCAAATCCCATTCTGACCACTGACAAGATTTGGCTTCGGTGATCCCAGAGTCAAATCCACCACGCTTGTAAATAGCCAACTGGTCTGCCTCCAACCAGTTGGGATTCTTAACTGTAGTCGTGTTTGTTCGAAATTTTAACTATGACACTGAAAAGCCCCTTGGGGAAGTTGTCATTACGTAATTATTATCATTATTATTGTTGTTGTTGTTATTATTATTAAAAGGTACACCAAAAGACGCAAAATAATGCACAAAGTCCCTTTTTTCTGCGTTTTTTAGCGTTGTTTGCAACAGATGAGCTATAAACTATAAAGATATCCTGCCTCAGATAAAAAAGACGATCGAGATGTGACGCTTGTCCGTTTCCCCAGCCTTGGAAGTGCTGTTCCTGCATAAAAGACAATGCACGTAACACTCTTTGTCAAAATAGCCTTCTCCCTGTATCCCTAATCTTCGCCGTCATCTTTGTTACCCAACTTAGAACACGTGACTAACCAGTGAATTAAGTCTTTTGTAGATGTAGAAACTTAATTCTAAACATCTTTATTTATAATCTCCAGTACAACCGACCATCTTGCAGAGACCAACGAACCAAACTGTTGTCGAAGGTGGAAGCGTTTCCTTGCTTTGTAAAGCCTCCGGCTCACCAATACCGAATGTCACATGGTTCTTCAAC
Source organism: Hydrozoanthus tunicans (assembly GCA_026413305.1). NCBI lineage: Eukaryota > Metazoa > Cnidaria > Anthozoa > Zoantharia > Hydrozoanthidae > Hydrozoanthus > Hydrozoanthus tunicans. The sequence continues at coordinate 4,027 of JAOBAT010047900.1, read as the reverse complement.
AACCAAAGTGTCACAAAAGGAAGAATTTCCAATAACGGAAGCCTTGTGATATCTGATGTACAGAACAGTAACGCATACGAGGGGCGTTACACCTGTCACGCAAATTCATACACAGGGACTGCAAGGGCCTCTGCTTACGTTCAAGTGCTTGGTATGTATAACTTGGTATCAAGTCAGAAATCCTGAAAAGATGAAAGTTGTTAATAGACCACAACGTCTAAAATGCCATCTGCTTTATACAAAAGCTCTAATAAGCCCCGACCTTAACAAAAAAAATCGAAAAAGCTGGCGCTAAAAAAAATTAAACGTTTTGTGTCACGAATGTATTTTGTCAATGGTTTTATCTGTTTTAATCTATGGATGATGCTGGTTATATCGCAAAAGAACCACAGAGTTACTTGTTGCTATTAAATCTGTTTAGTACCTAGACTTGTACTTAGACTTTTGACTTCATCCATGTAGTCAGTGCATTTACCTCTCACAAAGTTGAAGCCTAACATATTCATTCTTTGAAAGGATAAAGTAAGATAGTTTGAATGAAATCATATGAATATACTCATCATCACTTTCTTCTCCTCTCTTACAATTCTTAAGCCAGAAATTGTCAGAGATGCTTTGAAAGTATAATTAAACTTAGATCTATATCCCTTTTAGCCAAACCAAGAATTATCATCAAACCATTTTCGTACCAAACGTTCTATCGTGGAACCACCGTTAACATCACGTGCAAAGCCCGTGGTGATCCACCTCCAATAATCACGTGGAAATGGAACAATCAAGAGCGTATACCGCATGTGCAGTATCACGACGATGGAACTACACTTGTGATTGGTGCGCTGGATGCATCTAAAGTGGGATATTACCAGTGCTCAGCCAAGAACCTCGCTGGGACTGATAACACAGACATCTTTGTTGATGTTTTTGGTAAGGGTTAATTAAATTTGCAGTCAATAACTGTCATACAGGTTTCCATAAGAGCTTCTCTCTTCCCCCCCCCCTCAAAGGATTTTTGCATAGGGCTAGTATTTTGGCTGATGCATGGTATAACGTTTCAAAGTACATATGTGTATTGATCGAACCTTAGAACATAGAATACATTACCCCGTATAGATTAACTATAATATAGGTTTAGAGCAATCAGCGGTTTACATGCTTTAGGCCTTAGACGATGACTTGATACCTTTGTTGATCGTATGACTGGCATGGCGGACTGCTTAAAGAAGTTTAGAGTGCCAGAGGACAGATCTTCTTGAGGAAGAGAGTTACAGAGTAGAAAAACTATTTAGAAAAAAAGAGTATGTCAAAGAATGAGTCAGGAGGTAAAAAAAGTGGATTAACAAGGCTTGGTAGGTATCGTGCTGGGCATAGTAGGAACAGTACTGTGAAATTAACATTAATCAAGAGTTTTGTTAAACTTCCAATGAGAAAAACAGCAAGGCGATGTACCTTGGCTGGGAATCAAATCTAACGCATAGCGTTTCATTTAGATACAATTGTTTTATCAAACCTTACAATTTTTTAGCTTTCGGTTTTTCTTATAGCTTGCAACCATACCCGTTCGATTGCGGGAGATAACTCAAGTTTTTTCTCCGACGCTGCAACTACAAGCTCCGGCGTTAGAAGCTTCGTGAAATCAGCCAACAATTTTGGACGTTTGAACTCTCAGAGAGCCTGGTGTGCACCGACACAAATTGGCCGGGAGTGGCTACAGGTCGACTTGAAAGGTTATTACTTTATTTGCGGAATTGCTACTCAAGGTAGCGGAAAGAGCATGACGGGTTGGACGTCAAGGTATAATGTGGGAATGTCACGTGATGGGAATAAATGGGAAATGTACAAAGAGAATGGGCATGTCAAGGTAGGACGGAATCATGGTATGTATCAAGGTTGTGTTTACATGATACCAGGTCGAGTTTCGTTCCGGATCGACTTTTGGCTCTTTTTTTCGTGGTGGAATCGAAATGGTGAGCCTCCACTGTTTCATATCTGACTTGCAAGTGTGTGTGCGCTGAGCAGTGCCCGCTGACCAAACAACCGGACGCTGTAGGGACAATCGTTTTGTTCCGGAACGAACTTCAATCTCCGTTTACATGCATGATTTCGGGATAGAATCTTGCATAGGTACTGGAATGAAATTCTCGATCTGAAACAAGAACCGAGTGCGATCTCGATCTAGAATGACCTCAAGTTCGTTCCGGGGCCATGTAAACACTGTGCACTCAAATGCAAAGCTATACATGAGGATGAAGGAAGAAATCGGAGCGAGTTTATTCTCGGTCAAGACTTGACCCGGTATCACATAGACACACCCTCAGTTAAATACCCTTGTGTTTGAGATCTGAATTGTACCCTTAATACATAGGCGTGTATTTTATTGTTATGAAAAATATAGCGACTTGTATGTGTTTAGCCTTCCAAATGCATGAAAAATCTAAAGAAACAACAGCCAGAGAGGTTACAAAAGCTTAAAAAAAGGATCCGGTTGCTGAATATCGGTTAACTTCAACATTAGGTTAAGAAAAACTCAAACAGTTATATCTATACAATGAAATGTTTGCTTTGTCTACAAACATTGCTCAGAATTTCCAGCTATAAAACATAAAAACCTTAAATTCCAAGCCAAGTCATTTTATGGATTGTAAGAAGTTACACGAGCTCGAATTAGAAGCTTAACCCTTTGTTGGGGCTAATCGGTCTTTAAAAACTGTGCCAAGGCGTACAAAATGTTGTTAAAACAAGTTTTGCAATGTTTAAGCACTCGTTTTGCCTCTTTCAGCCTTCCTCAGACCAGCGATTTTTTGTTCAGCTGTCGATGCTAGCCGGAAAACAGCGACAAACAAAAGTTTTTGAAATGGAATCGAAGATTAATGCGAGAAAAAAAAGCATAGTCACATGTTCTTTCTAAAATAACGGGAATCTTGTTCATAAAACCTGTTTAGTCTGCAAGTACGGTGACGCTACTCTATCACGGCGCTAGAATAATCCTTTAGTGTCCTGTAAGCGTCCTAGAAACAGAAAGCTTTTCACAAAAGTGCTTTACAGGTTTAAGATTTTGACTATTTTCTCATTATAATAATCATAATGTAAATTTAGCGGTTCATAGGTAATGTGGACTGGGACACAGAGGTGAGAAACCCGCTTAGAAGCCAAGCCTTTTGGAAGTTTATACGATTCTATCCAGTTGTTTCATACTTATGGCCATGTATGCGCGTCGATGTTATCATTAAAGTTGGTGAGTTCATTTGACTTTATAAGTAGAATGATTTTAAATCAAGCTTAAGTTAAAGTTTACTCAATAAAATAGAGGAAGGCAATTATGAAATGAAATCTAATAAGTTAATTGGCAACCAGGAAAAAAGGAGCGGTTTCTCTTTCACTCATTGATTTTGTTTTTTTGTTCTATTTGGAACAGTCGTTCCATATTTCGCAGTGAAACCATCTTCTACCGCAGTGGAACGTGGCGGAAGTGTACGCCTCGATTGTATAGCTGTAGGGATTCCTCTTTCTAGTTTAAGATGGAAGTTTTCCGATGAATTTGTTAACTCTAGTCATGTCATGGCAAATGGAAGTTTATACTTGATGTCCCTTCAAAACATTCCAGACAACAAGGGGAAGTACATCTGTCAAATCGGAAAGAATAGAAGAAAAATTGAATCTACGGCTGAGATTGTTGTGTATGGTATGTAAACTTCTGAATTCCGTCTGGTAACAGTTGGTTGACTTAAAATTGATTTGATACTATTTAATGACAAAAGTTCCCTTAACATATGCAAGCCAGTTTTTCCTTCGGATGCTCCTTCTGTTTATCTGGTAGGGATTCTGGTCGTGGTTTTGAGGGTCAAAAATTGTTAGTTTGATACTTTTTAGAGGTTTTTAGAAAATAATCCTGAGGTAACGCGCGCTCTGATTGGTTACAAATCTATTTTCTATGAGAAAATAGAAAATGGATTTGACATCACACAGCTCAAGATCTTTTTTTCTCTATAGCTATTTTCTAAAAACGAAAAGCAGAGAGAAAACGAGGCTC
>JAOBAT010047789.1:0-21279 GCA_026413305.1 Hydrozoanthus tunicans | reverse complement strand
TTAAGCCACTTCGAAAATGGCTATCAAACCTGGTTAGGACCCTGATAACATAACATAAAATTACACCATTGTATCCTTAACTAAAAAGAGTTAAGAGTCAATTAGTCTTCCCAACAACTTCAGGGATCAACGTCATTAAGTCTCATGACCAAATTTTACTTTCCTTTACAAAACTGCATATTAAATTTTAAGCCACTTCGAAAATGGCTATCAAACCTGGTTAGGACCCTGATAACATAACATAAAATTACACCATTGTATCCTAAATTAAAAAGAGTTAAGAGTCAATTAGTCTTCCCAACAACTTCAGAATCAACGTCAATAAGTCTCATGACCAAATTTTGCTTTCCTTTACAAAACTGCATATTAAATTTTAAGCCACTTCGAAATTGGCTATCAAACCTGGTTAGGACCCTGATAACATAAGATTACACCATTGTATCCTAAACTAAAAAGAGTTACGAATCAACTAGTTCCCAAGGCAAGTGCCTTATAAACAAATCCGACACCAAACTTAGGTAATGATAAGGTTATAAATATGCTTACTTCTTTGGAGCTTCCTCCTGAAACACTTCGTCATTTCCACTCGATAGTTTTTTTGAAGCTTTCACCTTTTGTTTCCTTCTGTCTGAATCATAAACCTCGTCATAAATATTATCTCTTACAACAGGATTAGATTGCCTCTTCCCTTTTATTGACAACCTCTTCGATTGCTCGTCAAGCACTGTCACCTTATTCATATCATACGGCTCAGAATAGCTGTCCTCATCCGAGTCCCTCTCACGACTCTCTGTACTTGATCTTGATTTGTTAGCAAGCGTTTGGGCATCCCAGGGTTCTGAATAATCGTCTTTGTGATTTTTCTTGTCCTTTGTGTCCCATGGCTCACAATAATCATCCACAGAACTAAAACCAGCCTTTTTGAGCTTACTAAAGTTGCTTGCTGTTTCTCTGTCTCTACCATCTCCACTTTTGGGTCTTGGCTGTGGTGTTTTTCTGGTATCCCAAGGTTCAGAATAATCTTCTCTTTCTCTGTCCTTAGTATCCCAGGGGTCCTGGTAGTCATCTCCAAGGCCAGAGTTCTGAAAGATCAATTATTAACAACACATCAATTTCAAATAGCAGGAGTATATCTACAATAGTAAGAGTTATATGAAAGAAAAATAATTAATGACTTATTTTTCATTCTGAGTGCAGCTATGAAAATAACATGTTATGACATTAATGGAAAAACAAGTACAAGAACAGCAAACATGAATAAAATGAGAACAAATCAGAAAACTCAACCATTTAAAGTTCATATGAATTGAAAGTTTTTATAACTTCAAAAGATAGACATTATGTGGCCCATCTCAGGCTTGTGGTTATCTCCGGTTTCTGTTTTGTCAAGCAGACAAGAGTCTTTGACTCTCCCTTGTCAGGAAACTATTAATAAGTCCATTGCAGGTTAGCCCCCAGAAAAAGCTTGTGCTCCTTTATACCTGTCAGACAGTCAGAGTTGTCTGGAACAAGTTGGGTAAGGGACTTGCAGTGTTGGTTACAGGGGGATTGACTGGATGGATTTCCATGACCCTTTTTTACATTACCGAAAAAAAAAATAAAACAAAAAGATATGATTTATCTATAGTTTGTCACCGAGTGTCCAAAACACCAGCAAACAATTTGCAAGTTTACAGATAAATCAACAACTTAGGGGCCCACAAAATACTCGTCTGTTATTGATGCACAAAGAATATGTGCAAAACGCGGTGGGTTGAAAGGCATCAAACACTCAAAGCCATACTATATATCCCCCCATTTTTAAAATCCTGTATCTGCCCCTGGACTTGCTCAAAAGTACAACACAGCACTTGGTCTGACATGGGCTCGAGCTTACACCTCGGAAGAGGAACTCATGAAACAATGATTCAGCCATCCCCTTACACAAAAAAAAGCAATTAAATTTGGGATGTCTGTACAACCACTGGTAGGATCAAAATTATTTTACCCCGAAATTTCATAAAATAAGTACAATGATAAATGTTCAATAGTGAGACTGTGCATATACACTTTCTTTATACTTTTCTTACATGGTCAAGCCCCTAAATACATCAAGCAACTCATCCACCTTAAACAGAAATCATCATATAATCTACAATCCAACAGTGAACTTCTATTAACCCAGTCCCTGAGCTTCCAACCAATTTGGTGATAGATCCTTCTGCACTTCAGCACCAAAACTTGGAGTATTTTAGTGCTCACTCCATCTTACAGCAAGAAGAATACACATTGTCACCTCTGCCTGACAGAAAAACTCTTTTTAATCAGATCACGAAAAGACTCTTTATTAAACAAAAGATCAGAACTCATTTCAAATGCTAGCCACGAGAATGAATTTTATTTGTCAAATTTCACCAGCTGACACTAAACGAATGCTCTTCTCAAGTTAACAGTATGTAACAATAGATAGATAATTAACTTAATAACACTCTAGTATCAATTTGTATATATAGGATGACATGCTTTTAGTTGAATTAATCTGTCTGATGAGCGCCCGTGCACGAAACATAGAGTCACAGGTGAATCCGTGAGCCTTAAATATATTTTATTCATTTATACACTTTGCTCTACTATACCAATATATATATATTAAAACAATTACTTCCTTATTGTTAGTTCAATGGATTTGTAAATATCCACTAGTTACTGGTCGCCTCCTTGCTATTTGCTTTTTATATTTAATGAAATTTACATACATGCTACTTTTCAGTTTAGACAGGCCTTCGCAATTATTTGGATGCAAGCCCCTCAATAATTTCTGCTCAGAAAGCAGCTTTTTCTGCTTTTAGCTTTTTGATAAGAAAGGGTAATCTTCACAAAAGGCTTTAAAAGATGTTGTTATTTTGTATGCCTTAAAATGAGTCAGCTATATGCAGAGTGCTTTACGGAGCTAGGTGGGCTTTAGCCCCGTCAATGGTTTTGCCGAAGAAAACAGAAACTGACTATGAAAGAATTGACAAAAATTTACTTAACTGATAAAAACAAAATCACATTTCTGGTGATCTCAGTAGTTTGAAATATTTGATTCCCTATTAAGCCTGCACCTTTGGTGCTCGTTGGGTCACGCTAGGCATGAGCTTAGCCAATCCCCCTGATATATACTATGTGACCAATGATTGTGGTGGAGGATGTGAACTTGCCTTGAGGTTTACAGCCCCCTTTTCATTAGATTTCTGGATCCATGCCTAGATTTTAAGAATTATTGTACTTGATACACTGCAGAGAGCATCATGTTTGTCTTTTCAAACTTTTTGGATTTTTACTGTGCCCCCCCCCCAATAATTTTTTCCTTTCGCGGTCCATGAAAACTTATGAACTTATCCCAGCCGAGACACTATATTGCACCTCTTTATACAACCATTTTATGAGTAAACTAATAAAAAAAAGCTTGCAGGTCTGTCTAAATTGTTCCAGTTAAATCTGCAAGGATTACAAGTTCCACACAGGAAACTCAAGAACTTTATTCCTTCATTTTTTTAACCTTTTCAGTTCCAGTCAGTGTTTAACATGAACTAATTTCCCTTTACACAAAACATGTGTAAAAAACATAAAGGCATTTAAATTTGGCACTGCAAAAATGAGCCTTTTTCAAACAAAGCCAATTGCTGAAGATGAAAAGTAAAATTCTCCCAAACTTGTTCAAAGAAAAGCATGGGCTCTAGTTGGGAGAATTTCCCACTATATTCAACTGCAGGGACTGAAAAGGCATGCGACTTCTTCTTAAGCAAGAATGTTGTTAAAAACCAAGATAAGTATCCCAACCATATATTTTAAACTGGCTGTAACATATAAAGTATATAGATCTTAATTAATCTGAGTGGTTAATGTTCTTATGACCAACTCTAGTTTTACATTTAATAAATATAACCATACATCTACAAATGACAGACAGCTTGAGAACCAAATTAATTTAACCTCTGCATAATAGTTACAAACTGATTTAGTTTAGTGTAAATTAACCTCTTTTGAATGATATTGGTAGCTACAGAGGCATTTTCACAGTTAAATGCTACATAACAGTTTGATTATGATGATTATAAAATCTATAACATTGGGAAGGTACGGTATAACTATTTCTGTCTTAAATTCAAAAAGGCTTGTGTAAACCTAAGATAAATATTAAATTTTAAAAAAATGTAACAACAACTAAAAAATGGAGTTCTTAAATTTAAAAGTTGTTTCAAGTTAAAACAAAACATGGAATCAATATGTATGTATGTATATTATTATATTACTAAGTTGGACATATATATTTAAGGATGGGGTTTGTCATACCGAAAACTCTGCCCCTTCTATGCAGTCCAATTTTACACATAAGAAATCAAATGAAGAACTTTACTACAAATAAAGAATTAGTTAATGAATAATGGATCATTTTCAGAGCAAAATAAAACAAAAACTATTCCTTAAAAATGTTTACACATACCGTTTATGCACCCTACTAAGACTCCATAATTTAGAGATGGTTTTTCCAATTCACAATTTAAAAGATAGTGCAAAAATTGAGCAATTTAAGCACAGATTTGGACTTATTTTTTAATACTTTCTTAGTTTAAGAAAAGATGAGTTTAAATTATTTTTCTATCGAAACGTTTAGTTTAAAGTTCTGCTAAATAATTAGGCTAGAAAATTATACAGCATTAAAGTTGTATGTTTTGTGTCTATGACTTATGTTAGGCAAATAATATTAATCTTGTGGTGTCCATGCCTGCTTGGTTAGAAAGCTCGACAAAATCAGATAGAAACAAAATTTTTAAACAACTTCCACTATGCATAAATATGGCAGCGAGATCCGTTATAGAACTTCGTGTGTATATGTAGATGCCATTTCAAAACATAATGGATGTTTCTTATTGACTAAAACCGATTTGAAGTTGCGTTTGGGACCACTTCAAAGAAACACTTTGAAAAGTATTCTCAGAGATTCAATATTCATTCAAAACTACAACTAATTCTGGAGTTTGGGGCAAATTGTTCAAAAATATGGCGGAAAAAAATACATGCGAATCGCTTCGACATGAACTTCCGGGATATATCAACGTCTACACAAACATATTACATTTTTAAAGGCTTAGTACAGACACGGAGACGGGATTATCGCAGAAGTCTCTCTTTAAAAAACATTTTTTGAATCTTATAAGTGTAATCGAACCATAACACAACCATGTTTCGTTTGATATTAGGCTTGTAGATCACGGACCAATGCAAGACGGTCCACGAAACTAACAACATGTCGGTTTCCGTATATTTATTGTGTTGTAAATTTCACTTGCTTACTGTACATGAAAAATGATCAGAGCTATAACAGCAAATTTTTGAAAGCTATAATTTTCTATCTGTGTAATAAAATACAGAGAATTTAATTTGAGCTTGGTGAGCAACGACCAAAATAAAAGAGCGATTGTGCAACCCAAACAGTCGTTCGCACGGCCGCAAACTCGGTGTCGATTGAACTGACCGTGCACTAGTAAACACTTGCACATAAATCGTCTCGTACTTTTCTACTTCAAACAAGCAAAAACCGACAGAAAAACGAACCGTTTAGAACTGAAGTAGCATTTACGATGACTTATATTTGACTAAAAAGTAGCTGGCGAGAGAAGTACGACTGAAATCCGCCATGAAAAGCGAATCAGTGGTTAGTGAAGGATGCGAGCGTAGCACACGAACAGAAATACAACGACTTACCAGGGCTGAATGATCAGTAATATACTTGCTCTGATCCGAGCTTTGTGGTCGTTGTGGTCGGGCACGGCCTTGTGGAAATGCTGGAGGCTCGATCGAACTTAAAACTGGCGCAGAAGCCCTTTTATCTTGATCTGATCGTTGGAATTGAGGCGAATGGTGAGGTCTAGGGGGCGGATAGCTCGGGATTACTTGAGTTCCTAGGTTCGAAGGCGGCTGAGTTGCGTGTATTTTCGAAGGGTCTTGGTACTCATATGTATCGCCTTCATCAGAACCGTCGTCATAGTCCTTTTGAGGGGTTTTCGGAGGCTTATTCTTGACGAGACCAAACAGTTTCCCAATGCCACTAGTCGCCATGCTTGTAATTTGCTTGATCAGACCGACTGCTTGTTCTTTTTAAAAGGAAGTGACGTAGCAAAATGATGCTCACTCACGTGACTACTACCCACTGGAGTTTGACGTGCCCTGAGCAACTGAGAACAAAGTGAGTCATTCAATTTCTAAATTTGGAAAAATGATTGCAATGATACCGGAAACTATAAATATACATCCTGAAACGGACGTAAAACTGGCGTATTTAATGACGACGAAAGAAAGTCGCCTCAATAAAGACTTTAAAAAGACTTGCGAATGAGTACTACGTAAAAACGAAATCAACCACATACTATATTTCGGCAAAAAAGGAATATTCGTTCAGTTAACTGAATGAAAGGCCAGTTTGCTTTCAACATTACTTTTTTTTCTTCGCGTTGAAATAACGCGTGCTCATGACGGATAGAAATAAAAAAAAGGAAATAAATTTCCTGCATATTTTGGGATTTGGAAACCGGACTTAAAGGAAACATAGTTAACTTTTTGTTACAGCGCAGGAAAATTTGAAATTAAATTCAGGGGAACCAAATTATCAAGTGTATAATTTAATTCATGTGACGATCTTTTTAGTTTTTACGTAGGACCAATACCGATAAAATACTTGCCTGCATGCTCAAATCTTCGTAAGAATCCGGATTTTAAATGTTGCTTGTGGTTTATAATGTATACCTGGGGGATACAGCTCACATAACCAATATAGGTTTATGCTGCTACCAGTAGTGTGTGTTTAGGACTTGTTTGATATGAAATGAGTATCAACTTCGATTAACAGGTTTTTCTGAATTTAGCTTTCGACTAAAATTATTGAGCATGTGTTAGATGTTGCTGGATCATGGAATAACGATTTTCGGCTGAAAACCTGATAATATCCCCTGGGGGGGTGGGGGGGTGGGTGGGTGTAGAGGGAAATGGGGTTTGATGGGGTAGAGGGAATGGGGGGTTGGTGGGTTGGCGAGAGTACCATGCTTTTTTTCAACAATTAATCCATTCGCACTGGCTGGGTATGAGATAATTAAATAAATAATCTCATACCCAACATGCAAGCGCGAATGGAATATTGTTTTATTTCGTTTCTTGGGTTTTCCAAACCTATCGTCTACTACTTGAAAATGACCGCTAAAATAAAATTTTCAGCTATGCAACATAATCAGGTTCCCTATAAAATCAATTAGGTATACGGGTTGATAACCAAACTAAATTAGAACGCTAGAAAAGCAACCGATTCGAGGTTGAAGTTAAAGTTTAAAATGCTACTAAAGCAAAATTTTCTAAAATGTTTAGAATACCTAAATTTAAAGTTTTACCTGTACATTTTCCGCTCGTCACTTGTTTCCAGTTATTAAAATGAATTGCGCAGAGAATTTACGAAGACCAAATGCTTATTTTAGCGGGCTAAGCTGCGAAGCCTTTTAAGTTCATTGCATATGTGTGATGTCACACGATTTGAAAGGCGGGAAATCAGTTTCACTTTCCCGGTCAATTCGTACGAGTCTTCAAATTATTTTGACACGGAAAAGAACAGTATTGAAAAATTACTTGAATTATATTCAATAAAAAGAAGAGAGAGAAATTTTTTAAAAGCATCTATTAAAGTAATTGTTATTTTGCAATGAATGACGATTAGAGAGAAGTGTTACAACCCATATGTTGTCGGAAAGAGGTGCTCGTTGATAAAATTATTTTCCACCCCTACAAGATACCAATTTTGGCTCGGTCAACTTGAATTTCAACACCTTCAAGATACCAGAAAAAGATACCTTTCCGGTCTGAAACATGGCGCTTGAATACCAGTTAATATCGCGCAAAAACAGCGACTTGACTAAAGCGTTTCGTACTTTTGCAGCAAACACTGATAAGATACTGTCTTTTGGAAATACTTTTGCCTTTTACCCAAAAAGATACCTCGAACCCGAGTTCAACGACGAGCATCCCCGTCCGACGACATACGGGAGTCTCACCCCGCGAAAACTAAAAAGATATATATTTTCGATTCACAGTCTATCTTTTCTTTTTTCACGACTCAGGAGTAATGGCGCGTTCACGCGACAGTCATTTAACCGTGGCTAATTACGTCAGTAGAGTGCGTTCAATCAACGATAAACCCTACTAGCGAACAGGTTTTTATCACCGAGCTTAGTAATTAACAATGGTTAAAGATTGCATGCCAGAAGTGTGAACGCGCCCTCAGTTACTATTCGTTTGTTCTCCTTCTCCGTTACGCTTTGCGAGCCGGAACCGAGCGTGACTGAAGATTATTTTAAAATAAAACATTTTAGCAGGGCGCGATCGCGAGTCCAATAACTTCGAAACCCCAAAAATAGCAGGCGACGCACAGATCTCGGTGTACTTTAAACTGCAGAGTTATTGTGCTCAGAAATATAAAAAATCTAAGGTATTTGTCGTCACAGGTTTCATTGTCCTTGCTATCGACCCCTAGGGGTAAATAACCTCGCAAAGCTTGCTGACGCATGTTCCGCGCTAGTGATTGTGTCGGCGTTTCAAACACACGACTTTCGTCAGAGAACATTTCTTAAAGTCGCTTCCTAAAGATAAAGATGCTTGATCCAATTATTTGAGAAAAAAAATGTTCATACAGTTCTGTTTGCACCAAAGTATCGGATCTCTAGTTTAAGTTTTCGGTCCAAACCAGTGCAGTAACCAGTAAAGGGCGACTTTTCGTAGTGGCCGTTCAGTTGTCACTCTTACAAAGTTGAAAAAAACCTACTTTCCGTTTTAATTATGTTACTTCTAGCAGAAATGCTAATACGTTAAAATTCAGCCGTGGTGAACGTATCAGCTATTCGGATGACTGAAAAGGTAAAAACTATTCTTACACAAGGAGTCGTTATTTAAAGAATTCATCTTTGATTTTCTTCGGTTTTGAACGCCTTGGCCTCTTCTTCTGGACTTTACTTTTTTTTCTTTTAAATATCTAAAGCATTTAGCACTTTAAAGGCCAATCTCCAATTTACCTGCCTTTAAAAGGAAGAGCCTTAAAACTGTGGTAAAAAAAATTATCATGGGGGGGGGGGGGGTCGTATCGAAAAATTGGGAGGAGATAAAACGATCCCCTGTGGGAGAAGGGGCAGCAGAGAACTGCGTTTTCATTCTTGGTTTAAATAGGTGAAATTTCTTTGTGCGTGTTTTCAAGTAATCTATGGTTTTGTTGTACCGCCCTCCTCCCCCCCCCCTCCCCCTCCTTATAAGAGGACATGACAAGGAGAGGGTTCCCTAAGTATTTTAAAGCTTTTTTGAATAATATGCTAACTGTAGCGAGCACCTGCCCGAACATGTTTTATTGGTCTCTGCAACGTAAGTTATCTCAAATAAAGGACATCTCTGCTAAAGATCTCTCATTCTTCAGTATTGAAATCAAATTTCAAGAACCTTGCAAATATTTTCACGTGGCGATCAAAAACAATTTCGTTAATATCAGCCAACCCCCTTGCTCCTATACATGTGTAAAACAAATTACTTCAGGAAGACAAAGTCGCCCCTTCAAACAGTCTGGCAGTAAAAGTAAAAAAAAAAAAAAACGTTTTAGTAACTGTAATGAACTTTTCATTCATCTTGAATTAAACTTTTTGATTTGAAACTATCAATTATAAATGAACAGAGATCAATAAGACTATTTATGCTATTTAATCATTATCGACATTTTATTATATCATTACCATTTCAATATTAATATTATTATTATTCACATTTTTAAATAATTAATATATTATCATTACTATTTATATGATTGTTATTAGTATTATTATTCCTTGTTATTATTATTATTATTATATTTATTATTGTTATTATTATTATTATTATTATTTTATTATTATTATTATTTTAATTATTAAAGTCGTTTTGATGAAACAAAAAAAAAGGTTTCCACAACAAAAAGTACTCATAGACGCAGTGCCTTGTGAATATGGTACCTGCTAAACATAAAACTATGCAGACATTTTTCCTCGCGCAGCAATTCCACGCATCGTTTTACTGGGTTTGGCCTCCCGCCTAATTCATTTATAGTTACATTCTTTTCTCTCCTTGTTCCATACGAATCCATCATGATGAAGGACAACGAGGACGATGATGTTGATCAATCGAAAAATTCTTGTTATCAGAAGCAAATTTCTCGCCAAAAAAGCAATAAGAACTAGGGTCAAAGAACACGTAAACTAAGGTGTGGTCATCTGCAACCCTGTAGGAGTATTGTGTAAGAGAACAGCGACAGAATGACGTTATCAATCTGGTCTGTCCAAGACTCTAGTAATGAGGTGGTAACTACCGCTGCAACAACTGTTTGCCAGCGACTCCAAGGTATTGGAACTTGACCTAAAGGTTAAACAGTCAGTAAAAAGGGTTACTTAAGCATATTGAGCTCGACATTTCCGTCTTATTTCTCCTTCTACGTACTTTACAAATGTGCTAAACTCATGATGCAAATGCATCAGTTGAAACGTTCTTAGAAATCTCAGGGAATGCTCCTTTTCAATTTCGTTGGGAATGAGATATTTTGCTTTTCTCCCTTAAAAAGTTAGTTGGGCATGAGTTTTTGTTTATTTAGTTTAGCCTCAAATCTCGTATATTGTTCAACAAGTGGAATAAACAACTAAAGAATAGAATGGTTTGAAAAACTTCGACTGTTTGCCGGAGAGAAAATTGTTGGACACTATAGACAGCACACCATGGAACTTACCACAGAAGGAAACAATTTGAATCACTAAAAATTGGGCTAGAATACTAGCGACTGTCCCTTCGATTGTCTTGGAGCTTCCTGTGAAATGGCAAGACAAGAATGTGAAGGCTCAAGGCTTGAACGTCACAAATATTTTCCTTACCCACTGATGCGTGTTTTCAACGATAGTAATTAAGAAGTGTCTTTTCTTCCCACTAATCATCCGAAGCCAAAGAACACAGTAACTTGAATTATACTACTCCAACTTTCAAACCACATACCATGTATACTATGCACATTTCTACGTTATCCAATACAATCTCATATAGATGCTATCATATCATGATATACCACATCTCACTACACACATATAATAGTAAATCAACACAAAGGTAAGTTAGTGTATTTGCCCGGTATTTTTATTATCTCAATTTTAACAAAAACATCATCTTGGTTACTGGTGGCAACAAGGCTTTGCATACTTAATGCAATTATCAAATAAAAATGAATACTGCCGTTAAATCATTACCGTTGTCATGATATAATACTACTTCTGGTTTGCTTCACAAAAGAAAAGAGACCCCATTGGTACACAAACTTCAGCTCTCAAAACAACTCCGAGATGCTGAATAATAAAATGTATATTTTATTCTCCCTACGTTGTGTTCATAATTTTTGTTTCTTCCTGAGTTTCAAAATATCGAACGTGGTCTGTGACAAAAACGAAACTTAAGAATTGGGAATGCAAGTTCTTTGGAATTAGGAATACTTACCTGACCATTTATGCCTGCCGAATTTGGTACCAACAACCGCTGCTGTCATGTCCCCGACACCAACTGACAGCATTCCAGAAGATACTGCAAGCTTACAAACTGCAACGAAAAAAACCAGCTTGCTGATCCGAAAGCTGTTCGCCTAAAAATTTATTTGCTCTATTGTTTGATTGTGTATGGCGGAGAGATTGAAAAATACAATGAATGAGTAAACCCTTTTACAAGCTTACTCTGAAAATATGACAGACGGGATGCGGACCCGAAACCCTCTGATAACTGGTCAGACACTTTTACCAACTGAACAATACAGGAACCCATGGCTCTCTGATTACAAGTCAGATACTTTTACCAACTGACCTACAGGAACCCATGACCTTGTGATTACCGGTCAGACACTATCGTAAACCAACTGAGCTACAGGAACCCATGACTTTCTGATTACCAGACAGACACTTTTACCAACTGAGCTACAGGAACCCATGACCTTCTGATTACCAGTCAGATACTTTTACCAACTGAGCTACAGGAGCCCATGACCTTCTGATTACCAGTCAGATACTTTTACCAACGGAGCTACAGGAACCCATGACCTTCTGATTACCGGTCAGACACTATCGTAAACCAACTGAGCTACAGGAACCCATGACCTTCTGATTACCAGTTAGACACTTTTACCAACTCAGCTACAGGAACCCTTGACCCCCTGATTACCAGTCAGATACTTTTACCAACAGAGCTACAAGAACCCATGACCTTCTGATTACTGGTCAGACACTATAGTAAACCAATTAGGCTACAGGAACCCATGACTTTCTGATTACAAGTCAGACACTTTTACCAACTGAGCTACAGGATCCCGTGACTTTCTGATTACTGGTCAGACACTTTTACCGACTGAGCAACAACTTTTACCCACTGAGGTGCAGTAACCCATGACCCTCTGATTACCAGTAAGATACTTTTACCAACTAGGCTACAGGATCCCGTGACTTTCTGATAACTGGTCAGACACTTTTACCAACTGAGCTACAGGAACCCATGACCTTCTGATTACCAGCCAGACACTATAGTAAACCAACTGAGCTACAGGAAGCCACGACCTTCTGACTCTCGGTCAGATGCTAATGTAAACCAACTGAGCTACAGGAACGCAAGACCTTCTGATTACTGGTCAGACACTTTTACCAACTGAACTACAGGAACCAATGACCTTAATTCTGATTACAGGTCAGACACTATCGTAAACAAACTGAGCTACAGGAACCAATGACCTTCTGATTACCGTCCTCGGAGTCCTGAAATTGGGTTGGAAAAGCTGTCGGATTTTTCCACTACCCAAGAGTAGTAAAGACTAAACAAATGGCTAACAGTACCCGCACCACCATGATCCAAGTTGCTGTAGTCTCCTGGGTAAAGCCACAATGGAACAGCACAGCCTAGCAGCAGGTACACGTGTGTCAGTATCAACGGACCTGCATCCTTTTCATCCACAAACGTAGCAAGCGCATTATGCAAGGGTGATCCAAAAGGAGGAACTCCAGATAAGCGAACATACTGTAAAACGAAAAACAAATACATTCTAAAAATTATAGTCAACACCTTGAAATTTCTAAAGGTCATCTTCAGAAATGAACATACATGTTTACTAAAAGAAAATATACATATGAATGCTAAACTAGTTTTTATTAAATTTTCAACATGGAAAATTGCGTCTGAAGCGTTCTGGATGGTTCGCTCAACCGCGGTTATCAGCTGATACACTGAATTAACCAAAATTATATGGAAACTGATTGTGTAATGTTGCAAAGCTGAAGTATGATTCTGGGTAAAATTTAGCTATCATTTTCAAATACCAGTAGGTTTTGAAAACTCAAGAAACTTCATAACACAGTTATTCCATTGTTTGCTTGTTGGATACGAGATGACCAACAAAGTGTTATGCGCTTGTTCGGCTTTTTACCATCTCATATCCAACGCGCGCTCTTGAAGTGATTGTTGAATATTCCATGGCTATGATAAGGCTCTTCCTTTTGTCTTCTCTTAACCGCTCTGAAATGTCATCTTTTTGTACTTGTGTCCTCACCACAACGTTGACTTAAAACAGAATCTTAAATCGAGAAAGACGGATCCCACATCTATGGCATTTCGACGATGCAATGTAAACGACAGGCAGACTGGAATTGACAGACTCACCAAACGTTGTGGTGAGGACACAAATACAAAAAGATGACATTTCAGAGCGGCTAAGAGAAGACAAAAGGAAGAAATTATGAGAGCAACCGCCTGCGCCGGCATCAAAAATTTAGCAAGACTGTGATGAGCTATGCGAAACTATCGAGAAAAGAGGTCGATTTCTGTTTGTCTTCCTTGCTTTCTGTCTCAGAACGAGGCTGTCTCTGGACGCGCAGTGCACTCTGGTAGCAACGCATTGAGCTTTAATTATATTTACTTTTAAATTCATCTTTCCAGCTTACCAAAACCATTCATATATTTAATTTACTATCCGCCCGTTAATTAACTACAATGTTTAATGATGGTAGTTATTCTGCCTACTCTGTCTGATCGTATGTAAGAACAATTATTAAACAAACGGTTCAAGGATCTGATAAAAACGTACCTCAGTAAACACAAAGGCTGCCGTAGCGACCGAGGATGCTAAGTGAGTCATACCGGGGTCGTAGTACTGTCCCGGTACGTACACTGCCAACGCTAAAACGTGGAAATATTTTCGCACTGCAGTAGGCTGTGTGGAGGTCTTCGGCAATGAACTCTTCCAAACCACGATGGCAATTGCTAATGACACGACAAAGCCCCAGTACATAACCAACCATTTCTTGAAGAACAATAAAATCACTGGGTGTTAATTATTCCTGGATTTATATGCTGAATATTGACTGATTATATCCTAAGACTTATGGGTAACAAAAGTTCTATCTGAGTCAAGAAAATCTCATTTTGCTAAAAATAACCTCGTTAGCTATCAATTTTACACATTACACCAAGTATCAACTGATAAAGATGAATCCTCGAAAGTCGTCAACCATATGAATGATAGCCTATTAAATTTATCACAGAGCAGCTCAATATATGCGTGCATGGTTGTATCAACAAGGTTAACATGGACATGATCTAAAATGTTTTTATTTGAGTCGGCAGTATCATACTGAACGGCAAATTTGATTTTTTCTCTGTTTCTGGTACCTAAAACTTGCTAGTTTTTTGGGCCAGGTCAACTCAAAGGAGCGGGCGTCAAAGCGCGCAGAGCACTCTGGTTTGTAACGCAATGAATTCTGGTTCAAGAAAAGGATAAAATCGATAACTTTGTAGGTTTTGATTATAAATTGCAGAAGAATCGAACGAGTATTCATTAGTTAACTTTAGATTTTAATCCAGTTGTGGGTGTTAACTTACCCTTGTCGCCGTATGCGTCACATAGTAAAACACCCACGAGAAAGGATTTACGCCTCCCAGCATCAGGTATGACCATGGTAACAGCAACGAGAAAAACACAAGGATAATGACGATATAAAATGCGGCGCATCCAATCAATTTCTCTGTTACATCTCTTAACAGAAAACAAGAGTTTCATTCAGCAAAATGTTTTGTTTGTATAGGAGTATTAGGAGCACATACTTATTCTACAGGTATTTGACTGTTCATTTCATACACAGGGTTCACACTGAGAATAAGGAATGAAATTTTACGACTTTTCCAAAACTTTTCCATGACCAAATGTCATTTTCCTTGACTGAGAATTATCACGGAACTACAGAACCCATCATTACGTTATCGTAGTTTAAAAGGAAATAACAATAATAATAATAATAATAATAATAATAATAATAATAATGTTTAGCATTTATATAGCGCTCTTTTCATGTCGATATGATCAAAGGCGCTTAACAATGATTTACAGATGACTCTGGTATTGAGGGTCTTAGATAGTCCGCTATATATGGCTCACGGTAATGTTCAGTAAGAGTTGCCCTCAGTTAGTAGAAGACAGACCACAACACCGAGGAATTTTATATTCCATCACTCACGCGCTTCTTTACTTGTTTGATTTGGGTCAAATTACGTGAGATTGACATTTCCGGCTTTTTAAAACAGTAAACGGTATAGGAGCAGCATTTCGTTTGCTTACTGTAACAATTAGTATACATTTTCCTAGAGGTTAAACGTGCATATCAATCTAATTAATTGAACTGATGTTACAAACTGCGCTAACAAGTCATCATGAGTAACATCAAATGTCTTGTGCTCAGCATATGTTGAAAAACACACTTTGTGCGTTCGTATTGTTTCACTATAATAACATCTCAAAAACGCTTGTGAAATATGAGATCCTGTCTACCGACCGTTTCGGCCAATAAGTATTAGTATTCCCATGGGGCTGGAAACAGACTTAACAAAGTTGTATTTAATACAAAAATGTTATGGAGTCAAGGACTCCTTTTACTAGGAACCTTAAACACGAGGTTCCAGTATAAAAGGGCTGAGCCCAGGGGTTTCACACGTTCAGTTGCCAATCATCCGCCGTCATTTACAAAGGTCTCTGCTCTCTGCCAGCTGTAGCGTTTTATTTGCATATAGATCAGTTTTGCAATTTCAAAATATAGCAAACAATCTACAGTTGTGTATGGTTCATTCTTGCTTCTCAGCCTTGTCATGACGGTATTCGGTTGATTTTAATTTTATTAGTGTTACAACAATGAACTTTAATTTCTGAAGCGAAGTTTCACCGAATAAAATAACGAAAAAATGCGGGCCGCGATCGCGATTTGTCTAATTTGGTCTTGCGAAGCACGCGCGAACTTCGAATTGCTATGGCGATAAATTTCGTATATCTTAATTCTTATCAGCAGCCTTTCACGACGCACGCCTACCAGTAGAACGGTATTATGCCAATGAATTCATTTACTATTAAAAAAATGAAACTGTTTCACGATTATGGTAGAAACGACCTCGAATTGTTGACAGAGGGTCAAATTTCATGAAAAAGGCTCGAAAAGGGGCGGGCCTAACCTTTTTATACTGGAACCTCGTGTTTAAGTATCGAGGACGACAACATCGACGACGACGGCTTACAAAAACACACACTTCTTGCTTACCCTTTTTTGATGACGTATGGCTAGTTTGCTTTTTCCTTTGCCCGCGTTACTCTTTGTGAACAAACTGCATGCGCCGCCTGGTCAGCCCAGTTGATAAGGCGCCAGTCTATCGTGCGGGAGGCCCGGGTTCGAATCCCGGTGCCGGACCTTCACTCAGGGTCTTAAAATAACTGAGAAGAAGGTGCTGCCTTTGCTCTAACATCTGCAAACGGTTAGACCTTCGTGTCTTCTCGGATAAGGACGTTAAACCGTAGGTCCCGGGTGGCAGACCTCAAAGGGGACCTCGAGTCCTATTGCCTGTTCACCCGTGACTCCTTGAGTCAAAAAGGTTACAAAACCAAATAAAGATGAATTTCACGAAGGTAAAAGAAGATAAAAAAAACTTTCTGCAGTTCGTTTTCGTAGTCGTAAAAACTCCAAATCTGAGCTTTTCACGTTGTAATTTTCAAGACAAAGAGTGCAGGTGGACAACACGGTGCATTCCAGCGTGCAGCCATTGTGTTCGCTACTGTTTTCTGCCGTCTTCGCCGGCTTTGTCGTCTTCGTTGCTTAAGCTTTCTACCGAACTGATACCCGTAATACAAACCGTGCTTGGTTAAGGAAGTAAAACACAGGAAGGAGTAAGACTCCCGTACACAACGAGCCAATTACCAAAATCTAGAAGGAAACTATTCGTGGTTAGTTAATATATACAATCTACGATTATGCAAAAGACGGTGAACTGGATCGTGTTGTTCAAAAGAGGAATAACCCTAATCCAGGGTTAATTCCCATGACAACCAATAGGTTTTGTTAGGAGTTAATCCTGGTTTAAGGTTAACCAGCTTTCAAACAGTTCCTGTGCATTTACCCATAGTTTCTAGCTCATAAACGTCTAAAATTTACCATAAAAACGCATAGAGAGAATCTGTAAACCTTTGACAAACACAGTATTGTTTTACCCACTGTTACCTTCCCTAAATAATTTTTTTTGGATGTAAGGTTCGCAATGCATTGTGGTAAAACGTACAGTCACCTTCTTTTTCGGAATGGACAAATGTGATAACTGTCAGGTGTAAAGTAAAGATTTTTTTTCAAATCTAGTTACTTTCGAATTGTTGCTTGATTTTGCCACCTAATTGATTTAATCAATTGACAAGATCACTTAGGATGCTGCGGTACTTGAGATATAGTTAGTTTTAAGGGCCCTGCCATTAAAGGCAAATACTGCAAATAAATAAATAGAAATAAATAAATAAATAATTTTTGCCACCTTCCTGCTTGTTGTAACTATGCCCTTTCTACTAGAAACAGTAAAAATACTAGGTAGATAGAAGTTAAACTGTGCTCAATATTTATGTTGGAGCACGAGTATTGCCTAAAACTGAATTGTCCGATGTTCTTTACCTGTTGCCAATACGTCAAAACGCTCCTAGATAAGCTCTGTTCACTCAATGACACTCTTGCATTGGGCCAAATGAAGTGCGCCTGCTAGGAGACAACATGCTCTTGTAAACAAGTTTTTTATGCAGCCAGAGGAGGGGGATTGGGGGTGAAGGGGGTGCCTTGGGGTCCAATGCATGCATAGGTTCAGAGGGGTGGCATTGGGTTAGTTAGGGTTCAGGGTTTCTGTTGAAAAGTATACCAAAACCTATGAGGGCACCCAGGAGAGAGAGTAGGGAAAATGATAAAGCATTCTAGCTTATGGGTCTGCTCGAACATGTCTGTAGAATGACCTGAGAGAAGGTGGAGGGTTGGGCTCTGCTAAAGCAGGGAAGGATATGCTAACTAAAAGTAGGCTCACTGGAGCACAAAAAATTGGGGGGGGGGGGGTTGGGTGTTGCCCTTTGGAATCCAGATGTACATGCTACCAAGAACACTTTTTTATCATCATTTTAATCTCCAAAAACAATAATGATTAATAATCAAGTTGAAGACACTATTGATGGTATTAAATTACTAAAAGTTAACTTACCCTTGTTCTGAAATGAATGTAAGAATCTGCTGCTGCTAAGACTATTGCCTGTGCCAGGATCATAGCTTCTCCAAGGGTAAAACTTTGAGGGAAAAGCCACAACATAAACAGCAGAAGCACGAGGTAAACGGAAACGAGTGTAATGATCTGGGAGACTAAAATATCTAGAAAAGGAAACAAAAACATCATCTTAAGTGTACAATTACTACGTTGCTAGAACAAGGTGTACATTATGTTGATAACCTGAATTATTACTATTTTTTCTAATATAAGTCAATTTGCCCTATGGTAGATCGTCATTTGCCTGATGTCAGTTTTGGAGAATTCAGACTATGTAGAAATTGAACTCTCTGTTTTTGTTCTCCCTAGGGGGAGACTAAAATATCTTGAAAAGGAAACAAAAACATCATCTTAAGTGTACAATGACTATGTTGCTAGAACAAGGTATAATTATGTTGATAACCTGAATTATTACTATTTTTTCCAATATAAGTCAATTTGCCCCATGGTAGATCGTCATTTGCCTGATGTCAGTTTTGGAGAATTCAGACTATGTAGAAATTGAACTCTCTGTTTTCGTTCTCCCTAGTCTTTCATCACATGTCTTATTCCTGCCCAGTGCTCTTCAATTACTGAGGGCCTCAAACTTGCTCCTAAGGGTCACAGAAAACGCTTGACGGTATGACTCCTGGTCTAACTTCTTGACCTCGAACTTGTATACTGCCTTCCTGGTGTGTATCCTCTTAAGCTTCAGCTGCATCTTAGTCATAGTCAGATGATGGTCTAATCCGGCCTCTGCTCCCTTCTTTGCTCTCACGTCCAGCAGTGATCTTTGAGAAAGTCTTCAAATGCAGACGTGGTCTTTTTGGTTGTTGGTTTTCTGATCTGGTGAGAACCAGGTTTCCTTGTGGACATCTCGGTGTGGGAAGACACTATCTCTGATGACTACTTTGTTGTCAGCACAGAAGTCCATGAACATCTGTCCATTTTCGTTTCTTGTACCCAGTGCATGTCGTCACATGGTAGTCTCATAGCCACTGTTTTCGCCGCTCTCAAGTTCTCTGTGCATTTGGACATGACACTCTGCAATTCCTCGTAAAAATCTTCCTTCCCTATGTCCTCTGCATTGTTAGTTGGTGAATATGCGACAATGTTTCTCAGCATGATCCTTTTGTTCCCAGTCCTGGAGCATGCCGTGATAATCCAGGAGGAGCCAGGCTCCAATCCAATAAGGGCTTTCATTGCTTGCTTAGATAGCATCTGAAAGAACTACCGTGGAATCATGCTGCAGCAGACAGTCAGCAAAATAATCAACATAATCATCCTGGAGAGAATGAAGAGCACAGTAGATACCAAGTTGAGGGACCAGCAAGAACGATTCAGGAGGGAGCGGCCATGTACGGATCAAATACCATTGCTGAGCATCAATGTCGAGCAAACCCTAGAGTAGAATAGTTCCTTGCTGGTAAACTTTGTTGAATTCGTAAAGGCGTTAGACAGCCATGACACGGAGTGTCTATGGAGACTGATGGAGCATTATAGAATTCCATCCAAGTGCATAAACATCATCAAACAGTCATATGAGGGAACAACGAGCAGAGTACTGTATGGAGGAGAGCCATAGCAACCATTCAAGATTCAATCAGGTGTGAAACAGGGATACCTTTTGTCTCCTCGCTTTTGGTTGGGTGATGAAGCAGACCACGCAAGACCATAGAGAAGGCATACAGTGGACCCTAGAGAGCAAGAGCAAGAGCTTAATGTCCTGGATTTTGCCGACGACTTTGCCCTATTATTACATCCTTGCCAACATATGCAGAGGAAGACAGCGAGGTTAGAAAGGGCAGCCGCACAATTAGGACTGAGAAATAACCGGCACGGAAGACCAAAATTATGAAAATTAACATACAGAGCACGGAACCGGTGAAGCTGGTGGCTGGAACCATAGAGGAAGTTAACTCATTTTACTTACCTCGGAAGCATTGTGGACCAACAAGGAGACTCAGAGGAAGGTATAAGAGTGAGAATTGGAAAGGCACGATCAAGTTGCTGCACCGGATGTGGAAGTCAAGAGAAATAGGGGGAAAGATCAAAGTGCACATCTATAACTCCAATGTGAAGTCTATCCTCTTGTATGGTACTGAAGCTTGGAAGACTACAGTAGCCCTAAGTAGAAGAATTCAGTCGTACGTCAATGGTTGTATCCGCAAAATCCTTGGCATACCATGGCCTGAAAATATATCAAATGAAGAGCTGTGGCAGTGCATGAAGCAACTACCTCCGGCCATGGAAGTCAGAAAGAGAAAATGGGGTAGGTTTAGCCACACTCTGAGGAAGGAGGAGCAAAATAGCACCCGGCATTCCCTGCGTTGGAATTCACCTGACAAAGAAGACTCGGACGACCAAGAAACACCTGGAATTGCTCCTGGGAGGCGGAAATAAAAGAAACTTGCTTGGAATGGCACTCCATGGTTCGAATGTCTAGAGTTAGATGAAAGTGGAAAGAGCTCGCAAAGTGGCCTATGCTCCGCCTTGAATTCGGGTTAATTTAAGAATCTATATGACAGTTTCCTAAATAACTAATAAAATATCAAACTCTAAACCAAAAATATGTAAACAGTACAACAAAACACCCCCTTTGTAGGTAGCACCTACACCTACCCCATCCTCCCC